>PJEM01016842.1:0-24247 GCA_004023845.1 Helogale parvula | reverse complement strand
CTGGGGGGGCACGCCTCAGCCCCTGGGCATCAGAGCCTGACTCCGAGCAGCTCCTCAGAGGCCTGGGTCCTGTCCCAGCCCTGCCCTGGGGACGTCCAGGGAAGTGGGATTTAAGGTGGACGTTGGGCCGGCACCGTTTTGATTTTTGTTTTGTTTTTAGGAAGTAGAGTAATTGATTTCCTTCGGCGACAGCGCGCGCGTGCTTTGGACGTGAGCTCGAGTGAAGGACGGGGTTTGTAAACACTCGGCTCCCGCCTTTGACTCACGGGCAGTCCTGGGCAGAAAGTGAAAGTGGAGGGGGGGCACCCCGGCGTGCCGCCCAGCCCAGCCCGCTGCTGCAGCCAGCGGCTCCTTCCTGTGCCCTCCTCCTGCAGGCTGGCGAGCTGCCAGCCGCCAGAGCCCGGTGCCCGGCAAGTGGTGAGGTGCACGGCCACTTCCTGGTTCTAGGTGGGGGAGCCTTCCTGGGGGAGTCCTGCCCCTCTCCGCCTCCCGGGCAGAGCAGAGGGATTGGTACAAGACTAATGGACCCGCCTCAGTGCCCAGCCGCGGCGTCTGGCTTTCTGTCCATCGCTGGTGGGCCCTGTTCTCGGGAGAGCAGCGTTCCCTCTGTGGGTCCTCGGGAAGCTGGGGTCGGGGCCGGAGTGGGGGGCTGCCCGGACACAAATCCCACCCTCCCCAAGTGGCTGCTGGCGGCAGCCGGCTTGGAGCCCCTGCAGGTTGCTTGAGTTTGGGGACAGTTCAGGTGACGAGCTCTGGAGCGTGGGGGGTTGGGTAGCCTGGTCCTCCTCTGTTTCCCCCCCTCCCTACCTGATCCTCGAGCCGTAACCAGCGGCACCCCAAGGCAGACCCCTGACCCTTGCCTCAGCAGGCCAGCAGCCAGTTGGAGCATTCTTTGTTTCACAAGGAAATGTTGGCAAACTATGACCGAAAGCAGCACCCTGCTTGCTGCATACTTGTCTTTGGGACCTCAGGGTGCCCCAGGGACGCCCATCTGGGGTGCGCGCCTTCCTTCCCACCTGAGGCTTTGCCCTTTATTTTGAGCAGAAGAGACTGACAGGTGCTCCCGCAGCGCTGGGCCACCTGGTGTGCTTGGGCCAGGAGCACCAGTCACCGTCCAGGTGCCCAGGTGGGGGCGGGTGTTTCCGCGAGGCCCTTTGGTGCTCGCACCCCCAGTCCGGGCACCTCTGCTCCTGGTGTCCGAGAAGTGTGGGGGCGCTTCAAGGCCAAGGCTCCTGTTTGGGGATCGTTCACACGGTGTGGTTTGCATTTGAAGTCTGGCTCCCGTAGGTGCCGTTGCAGTGGAGTAGCGGGGGCCAGCCGTGCATGGCGGGGGCTTTGGGTCTGCCGTCCAGCGCTGCGGGGGAGTGTTGATCTTTCCGCCAGCTCCAAGTTGTTCTAGAAGCCAGTCTGCTCTCAGCTGACGTTCTTTCTAGGGCCTTTACAGCCCCCAGTGAGAGCCAGCTGAAAGATGCGTTTTGGAGGAAGGCCCCTCCCTCCTCGCCGTGGACCCCGAAGTGCACGAGGTGTTTGCAAGTCCTTTTCCAGCCCCTCGGAAGTTGTCACCCGGAGTGCGGTGCTAGTTCAGGTGTCCCTCGTCCGTTTTCTCTGCATGTGGTTCACGTCGGGCTTGGGGGCTGGTGGGCTGCGGTGGGGGCCCCAGTGGGGTCCCGGGTAACAGGAGCCCCAGGACTGGGAGGCAGGAATGCCTTCACCTGCTGGCTACTGTCACGGCGGCCACCGCCCACAGACAGCAGGTGCCCGGGTCCGTGACTAAGAGCTGAGGGGACGGCTTTCCTGTACAGGGGCAGGGACCAGAGAGCGTGCCGGGGTGCAGGGTGTGTGTGAGGGACAGAGCAGCACGGGCTTCCCCAGGGGGGGCGCTTCCCCCCCCCCCCCCGCCGAAGCTGACTGCCTGCGCCTCCAGCGGTAGCCCTGGTGGACTGGGCACTCGCCGGTGCCAGCCCAGTGCCAGGCACTGGGTGTGGAGAGCACAGCTCCCCTGGCTGTGGGCTCGCGGATGAGGCCCGCGCCCCTCGGTGCCCCGTCCTGGCTGCCCCCACACTGTCCCGGCCGGTTGTGGGTCTGGGCTTAGAGACACAGATGACCTGGTGACCGTCCCCAGTGAGGACAGAAGGCCCCTGTCCCCATAGGCATGTCGGAGAGGCTGAAGGAGCGACGGGGAGTAGACCCTGCGAAGAGAGCCGTTCGGGCTGTGGCGCCTCCCCTGCCCGGGCAGGGTCCCCGTGTGTGGGCCGTCCGAACCTCCGCTTGATGCTGAGGGGGCCCGACGCTCGGGGTCCCTGCCCCCCCCCCCTCGCGTGTCCCTGAGCAGACGTGTTTGGGGAGCGGAGGCCGGGCCGCAGTGCACAGCAGTGTGGCCTGCGTGGGCTGAGTTGGGTAAAGCGGTGCCCCCCTGCGACGTGGCCTGCTCCCCGTCAGGCCACACGGAAGGGGAGAGGCTCCGGGTGCTCCCGCCCCCCTTCCTGGGATGGAACACGCCAGGGCCCGGGCCCGCCCCCTCCCTGGGCAGACCCGCCACAGCCTGGCCCTGGAAATTGGCAGGGTCGCGGGAGCTCACGGGGCCGGCCCCCCACCTCCATATATGTGCGGGGCCACCTGGCCTCCAGCGGCCTCAGGGGGACCAGCTGACCCGAGAGGATGGTCCTTCCCTCCCCAGGCAGGAGTGCGGAGCCCAGTCACCCTGTCCTCACTCAGGGTGTCTGTCCCCTGAAGACCTCCCTTTGCCGTGGGTCCCTTGCCCCTTCCCAGCATCGTGGAAGATGTCATTCAGTGCAGCCTGTGGCCTGGCCTTGGGGGGTGCCCTGCGGGGATGCATGTGTGTGTTGCTGGGGCTCCCCCACCAATCACCAATGTCACCAGTGTCACCAGATTCTGGCCTGCCAGGTGCCTGGGCCAGAGCTCAGTGTTTCCAAGCACCCGTGTGTGTGTGTGTGTGTGTGTGTGTGTGTATGTGTACACAACTCCCCAAAGCCCCCTGGGCCCTCACACCCCTTGAGAGGTACCCCTAGCGTGGCAGGGGGAGGTCAGAAGAAGTATGGAGACAGCCTCGCAGTGGCGGGGGGGTGTGACCGGTGAGCCGTGGGCCCTGCTCGGCAGTGGGGTCTCAGGTCCGTGTTGAGGCTGGTGTTGGGGCGAGAGAGGAACCCCCCAGAGGCTGGCCTCCCCACAAGGGCCGGGGGGGCCGGGGAGAAGCGTGAGACCTTGGCAAACAGCAGGTTGAGGACGCAGGAGGTGGGCCAGGGCCCGGACGCCCTGCTGCTGTGGGTATGGAGCCCAGAGGACAGGGCGGGGCCTCAGGATGGGCGGGACCACAGTGCTGGTCGGTCTGAGGGCCAGGCTAGGGCCTTGGGACAGTCCCACACCCCCAGTGGAGAGGTCACACCTTCTCTGGGACCAGGCCAGCTGGGGCCGGGTCACCCGCGGTGGAAGAGCAGGTGTGACCTAGGCCCGGGGTGCGCTCGCTGTCCGAGTGGGGTGTGATGGGCCCAGCCTGCTGGTCCGCGCCCCTCCCCTGGGTCCCCTCCCCTGGCCACACAGGAAGAGGCAGTTGGCTCTGTCTGTCATGGAAGCCGACCCTGGCCTCACGGATCCCGTTTCCTGAGACCTGGATGGCCTCATCCAGCGTGTGCCGCCTGGGGCACCGGCGTTCTGTTCTGGGGCCTCACTCAGCTCCATGTCTGCCGGGTGGGAAGGAGGGTTCCGAGAGGCGGCAGCAGGGACTCTGGGGTGGGGGCGAGTGGCCTCGTCCGAGTGGCCTGTGCCTCTTTCTGGCCGGATGGCCTTGTGCCCCGTCAGCCCCACCCCCGCCCCGAAGACAGAGCTCACGTGACCCCCACCGGCGCCACGCCAGGGGGACAGCAAGGACAGTGGGACGGGGGTGTGGCAGTGGGGACCCCCCCACCTCTCCCAGGAGGCCGAGTGTTGGAAGGCCATGCCCATTGCTGGTGGGAACAGTGGATCTGAGCAGGACCCATGTCCCCTTCCCTGGCTGAGATGGGACGGACGCCTACCTGTGACCTCCCCCTTCCAAGAGTGTCCCCAGTGCCTCCTCTTCTTCCGGGACATGCCGTGGACCCCCACCGACTCCTCCCCTGGGGTCCCTCCATCCTCCCTTTGAAAGCTGGGGCTCCCCCCCCCACCTAAATAAGGGGTCCTCGCTCTGGGCCAGGCCAGCCCGGAAATGCCCAGTGTGACCCCTGCCCCCTCCTGGTCTCATCCCTCCATGGCTGAAGGTGCTTCATGGCCAACTGCAAGTGAGTGTCCGTGTGTCCCTCGGTCCGTCTGGCTGCCCGGGAGCGTCCAACTCAGCCTGCCTCCGGCGCCACCTGTGGGGAGCCGCTGCCCCGTGCTGGGGTGTTTTCCACGGTGGTGGCTGGTCAGAGGATCCTACTCTTTTGTCTGGGGGCCCTGAATAAGGTCTTGCCCTGTGTCCCCGTGGGTGGAGCCAGCCTCCCGGTGGACTTCTGAGTTTTATCCGGAATCCTAGGTCCCCCGTGGAGGAGGGAGGCGGGTCCCAGAGGTGGAGTCCAGGCCCCTTGGGAGGCGGTGGCAGCTGTCCTGCTGGCTCCGGGCCAGCCCCCGCCTTGCTGCCTGCAGCCCCGGGGCCCACCTCGCACCCCCCCAAGGCCCGGCACACAGCCCCTCACAGGGTGGAGCGCGTGTGACCCCCGCGGGTGGGGCGGCCTGTCCGTGTCCCCTGCCACCTGCCCACTCTGGAGACTCCGGGCTCGGGCTTTCACTTGTGTTTGAGGGTTTTTGTGGTTTGTCTGAGTTTCCGCTCCGGGCAGTTTCAGATCCTCTCGAGTCGAAGGCGGCTCGTCTCCACTTTGACCTTCACCCACTCTGCACGTGCCGGCCTCCTGCGCTGGCGGGCATCCTCTGCGGGGTGGGGCGTCCCCTGCACCTCGGCCTCCCCCTCCCCGCCCGGCGGTCCTGGCTCCGAGTGGGCGTTCAGCGGAGGCTTCCCGGCTGTCCCCGGCAGGAGTGCCCCTTGCCCGCCGTCTGCGGGGCCACGTCGACGGCGTGGAGGCCCCGCTCCGTGAGCAGGAGGGCTGCCCCCGTGGGGGGAGGGCCGTCTGTGTGATCAGCTGCCTTTGGGGGTGCGGTGCCAGTGGGTGTGGGGGGCTGGAGGCGCTGGCCCACCTGGAGGCTAAAACGGAGAAATGAACCGCTCCCGCACTGTGCCTGCACATGAACCTTCAGGCCCACGTCCTGGAAGGATGGTGGGCTGTGGGCACTGAGGCCAGCAGACTGGCGCTGCACGTTTTTACCCCAGAGGACTAGGCCTGTAGCCTGTTCCCCAGGGAGCAGCTGGGGGGCAGAGCAGACATCACACCCTCCGGAGTCTGCATGTCCCGAGTCTCGGGTGTCTCACTGCCCCACCCCTGCACGGGGGGCCTCTTCCTAGCCAGGTGGGGGGTGTGGGGAGCAGGTCATGTCCCCCTGATCTCACCGCTGCTGTGAGCGAGTGAGGGGTGTAGGGTCCTGAACACCCAAGGAGAAGTGAGGTTCAGCTCTTCCTTCTGGTGCTGTAGGAGTGTCCAGGACAGACAGGGAGGGGCGGTCCTAGGGCCCCAGGGGGCCCCACTCCTCCTGGTTTGGCCCGTCTCCAGACCCCCCCTCACTTTCACGCTCCACCCCCATTATCAGGAAGCGGGCTCCGGGCAGGTTTCATTCATAAGACTCTGAGCACCTGTCTCTGAAAGATAGGAGCCCCAGAAAACTTAAAGCCGCAATATCTCTATCACCCCCAACGTTGTAACGCAGAATCCAAAAGGTTATCAAGGAAGCGCCAGCCCTCGATTCACTTTGCAGTGGGCATTTGAGAGACAGAGACAGCATGAGCAGGGGAGGGTCAGAGAGAGAGGGAGACACAGAATCCAAAGACAGGCTCCAGGCTCTGAGCTGTCAGCACAGAGCCCAGTGCAGGGCTCGAACCCATGAACTATGAGGTCATGACCTGAGCGGAAGCCGGGCGCTTAACCAACTGAGCCACCCAGGCGCCCCGTGCAGCGGGCATTTCTAGCAGCCTGGCTCAGGCGCCAGAGTCCAGGGCCACCACCCAGAAGCCCACAGCACCCCCTCCTTGATTGCCGGACCCTGAAATGGAGCAGCACCAGCCCATCCCCTTCCGTGTGACCTGGGAGTCCCAGGCCGGGTGTGGAGGTTGACCCCCGTGGCAGCCTTCCTTGTCACACGGATCCGACGGCCACGACGGGGTTGGGCCTTTCTGGCACCCCAATTTCCCTTTGTTGCCTGCTTGATTGGGGGGCCCCAGGGTGCCCCCATGGGGACTCCCTCAAGGAAGTGCAGGAGGTCCCCTACAGTAGATGTAGGAGCAAGCCAGGCTGCCCCCGTGGCAGTTTTCTGTCCCTTCTGTCCCCCGCCAGTGTAGCTGGGCAGGCTCTGTCCGGCCGTTTCTCCCCAGCCCGGCACGGCTGGGGGCGGGGCTGGGGTGTCCCGTGTCCCTGCGCGGAGCCCTGGCCTGCGGACAGCAGCTGCCCGGGAGAGGGCGATGGGCGCTGCAGGAGCCTTCCTGCTCCGGTGATGGATGTGACGCTTCTGTGTGTGGCTGGTGGGGTGGCCCGGGGCTGTAACGTGCAGCGCTGGGAAGACATGGAGGGGCTGGTCTGGTCCGCCGGGACACGGAGGCCAGGTGCGAGGCTGTGTTTCTCTTCGGGAGACGTTTTACATGTCCTACGTGTGACCTCCGCGTGTCTGCGGGCGTCCGGAGACCCTCAGCCTCTGGTCCCCAGCCGTCCGCGGTGCCGTGTCCCCTCCCCGAGTGACTTGGGAACCAGGGCACCTCCTTGTCTTCCAGCCCAACATGCCAGAGTCACCCAGCTCCCTCGCCATTGGCCAGGATGTCCCTGGTCCCCACATCCTTGTGGCTGGGAAGCCGTGGCACCTGTGTCTCTGTCCGTGGGGCCAGGTTGGGAGCACACTCGGTGCGGTGACAGCAGTGCTGGAGGTCCGCCAGTGAAGGGAGCCGAAATCTGAGCCCTGGTGTGAGAGCCCCGGGCGGGTGCCCCTTGCAACCCTGTGTGAGGCCCTCGTCGCCTGGTGCCCTTGGTGTCGGTGTGGTGACAGTGGGCTGTCCCCTGGTGCCTGGATGGGCCAGCTGAGGAGACACGCCCAGGGCGGGGGCCTCAGCCTTGTCATCTGTGCGTGTGCACGGCCACTCCAACCTCATAGGTCACACGGGCGTCTTGGCTCGTGGCCGGGGCCAACCACTCCACATCCTTCTCTGCGATGCCTCCGCTGCCTGCCACCGCCAGCCTCGCCCAGGAGGGCAGCCATGAGGGCTGGCGGGCGCTGCCCCGGGGTGGGCCCTGCTGCTGGACACCTCACAGGGAGAGGCTGCTCAAGGAGCTCTGGGCATCCAGGGACCCGCGGCCTCCCTGGCAGCTGCTGCCGCGGGATCACACAACGGCCAGACTTCACTCCATGTTGAACCACCCTGTCGCTTTGTACTCTGTCCGTCGCTGAGTTTTAGTTCGTGGCTGAACCCGGTGAGGGATTGGGCTAGTAGTCTAATTAAGGTTTTGTTTTGTGTTTATTTTTGAGAGACAGAGAGAGAGGGAGACACAAAATCCAAAGCAGGCTCCAGGCTCTGAGCTGTCAGCACAGAGCCGGATGCGGGGCTCAAACCCACAAACTGTGAGGTCATGACCTGAGCCGAAATCGGACCCTTAACTGACTGAGCCCCCCAGGCACCCCAAGTCTCACTTTCTTTCTGGAAGCATCATTTGCTCCCTGACCCCGCCCCGGGAGGCCGACAGATAGTGTGCCGGCTTCTGGGCCGGGTGCAGGAGCCGTGCGGGGCATGCCTGTGCTTCCCGTCTTGTCCCTGCGCTTTGCCCTGACAGGTGGGCTGGGTCTGTGCCGCCTGGGGGTGGCCGGTCGGACCCTGGAGGCTGGCAGCACTGCTGAGTGGGACTCCATCCTTTGGGATCGAGGTGGCCCTAGGACTTCGCCTCCAAGGATCTTGCTGGGCTGCTTGGCCCTTCCCCGTCCCCGCGTCCGTGACCCCAGGTGGGACAGGAGCTCCGAGAGCTTGGCCACGGACCGAGTGTGGGATTGTGGTTGGCTTGTGCTCCAGCAAAGTTTTTCAAAATGGAAATCCTTCACCCTCTCCGTCTTCCAAAGAAACGTGTCCTAAACTCAGCCTACCCAGCACGAGCAGGGGTGAGGACCTCGTCCTCGCAGGCTGGTGCACAGGCCCGGGCCCCTGTCCACCTCCTAGTGGGGCCTCCCACGTCCTCCTCCGTGTCTGCGAAGCCACCACCCGGCCCGGAGAAGTGTCCAGGGGAAAGGCCAGGCTTCCGCTGTGGCTCTGCTCGGCCTGGACCGGCCCCGAGGGCCTGGCTCCCTCTGAAGGGGTGACGGAGCACGTGCTCCCGTAAGGCCGCAGCCACTTGATGGGCCTGCAGACGACGCTGGGCGCCCGTGTGCTTTATGACCGGGGAGCCTTCCGCCAGGCCCCCTCCCTGCACGGCAGCCCCCAGGCGTCAGGCTCTAGAGGTGTCTGGCGGCTCTCTGACTGTCCCCTTGCCGGCCTCCTCCAGAGAGGTGGCTCCTGGCACCCGGGCTGGAAGGGCTTGTGAGGGACCCCCAGCCTCAGGCTCTGCCGGCCTTTCCTTCCTCCCTGTTGAGCTGGTGTGGGGGATGGAGGACCGGCTCCCCGGAGGTGTGAGGGGCAGATGGCCGGGCGCTGTCACCCTGACGCCTGACGGGATGCCACGGCCCCTGCTGTCACCCTTGGGAACTTGCAGGGGTCTGGAGGGCGATGCCCCTGCCTCGGGGAGGTGGACTGTTTGCGGGAAGGGGGGGCCGTCTCTGCGCAGTCCCCGCAGATCATGGGGCGCCGTGAGCCGGACAGCGCCGGCCCTTCCTGCATGTGTCACGGGGCCTCAGAGTGGAGCTGGAGGCAGGCTTCACCGCGGGCCACCGTGCAGGGCCCCCTGTGGCCAGTAGTGACCGCTGACATTCAGCGAACCTGCACCGGCTCCGGGCACCGTGCTCAGAGCTTCCGCAGTGCTGTCTGGGGGCCCCTGGCTCAGGTCATGGTGGCTGCTGGTCTGCCCCTGGGCACTCACCTCAGGGCAGGGCAAGGGGACTCATTCCCGTGTTAGTGGCCAGCACTGGCTTCCTGCTCAGCCATAGGTTTGGAGCAGTGGTGGCCAGGGCAGGGAGGGAGGCCTTGAGGCATTTCTCAAGTCCCAGTGGCCCCCTGAGTTGTCCCTGCGTGAGCAGTGCCTGTCTGTCCGAAGGTCTGTGTCCCTCCAGATTGGTTTTTGGCCCCTGGCTGCATCCTACCTGTTTGTTCCCTGGCTTCCTGGCCGAGCGGCGGCAGCAGCAACCGTGCTAGGTGCCGGGGACCCACCTCCCTGCCAGACATGCAGGGAGGGCGGGGAGAAGGGGGGTTCACTGAGGTCCCAGCAGGTGGCTGTGGTGCTCCGGTGGGGGTGGGGGTGGGGTCAGCATGTGTGAGCTGGGCTCCCACCCTCGTAGCCATCAGCACGGCACCGTCCCCCTGAGCCGCTGGTGGGGGCCGTGGCACCGTGTCGGCTGTACGCTGCCCAGGCTCGGCGACCTGGAGGGGCGGGAGAGGCACCTGCTCGCGGCCAGGGTGCGAGGAAGGTGGTCCGGGCCGTGGGCTCCCCGGGGAGACGGGCCCGGCACCTCCGGGGGGGCAGTTCCGGGCGTCCCTCGGATGCGCCGCAGCTCTGCCGCGTGTGTCAGCAGTGCCCCTGTTGTCCGTCTGAACCCTCCTCACTCTGGCTGGACGGGTTTGGCGCAGGCGCCCGTGACTTTGGTGCGGACACGCCCACGTGACAGGTGGCAGGCCACCGCGAGTGCTCTCCAGCTCACAGGGCTCCCCGAGCTTTAACCGCCCGCTTTTGCAAGTGGCAGGTAGGATGGCTGGTCAGTCACCGACGTGGGCCGCCCCCAGTGCCGTCTGGTGCCTCACGTGGAGGACGCTCCCGCCGGCCCCAAGCCGTCTGAATATTGTGACGGGGACTGAGAGACACAGACACGTGAAGTGGAGCAGGGCCCAGGAACAAGGCCCGGCGCTCACATCGCACACGCGCTCGCCAGTCCACTCTATGCCCTGAGAGTAAAAGCGGGGCCGCCGGCTGCCACCCAAGATAAGTCAGGGCTTTGGTGGCGGGACCGGCCTGTGTGTCTGGGATGCGGTCAATCCTCCTCCTTCCTAGCCGTGAGCTTGGAGACATTCCTGAAAGCTGGCGGGGTCCACAGCAGCCCCACCATTACTGGGGGGCATGCCCTCCCCATTGACCCGGGGCCGGGTGTGTCCCCCCCACCCCCACCCGCCATCACAAACCAGCCCCGTTCTCCTGGTTACGTCGGAACCTTGCAGCCAGGGGGCCCAGCTCCGTGGGGTGCGTGGTTCCGCCAGTGACCTGCCTGCGTGGCCCAGCGCCGTGGGGTCGATGCCATAGTGCTCTCTACGTGCGACTCACTCCCCAAAGTTGCCTCGGCCAAGAGCAGCCAGAGTCGGCCCCCAGCAGGCAGGCAGGTGTTGGGCAGCGTGCCAGGAGTGGCCACGTCCGGGGGCCCCCGCCTCCCACTGCCGGCCGTGTGCCCGGACAGCCCCCTTCCCGCCCCTGCGTTGCCCGCCTGCCCAGGTGGCCTGTGCTCACGTCCCCCCCCTGCCGCCGCCTGAGAGCAGTGGCCAGAGCGGCCTGGTGGCAGTTGAGGCTTGAGCAGGGCGCATGGTGGGCGCCAGACAAACTGGCCTCACTGCCACCGCTCGGGAGCCCACGGGGCTGGGGAGGGGGTGGGGCCTGGGTGACCGGCCGCCTCTGCTCTGCCTCGTCCCCCACAGGTGCTGCCCGGTTGGGCCCAGAAATGGGATGTCAGGCAGCCGAAAGGAGCACAGTGGAAGCCTGGGCGTCCCCGAGCCGCTGCTGTGACGGCCAGTGAGCGAGCAGCGGAGGATGTCCGCCACCACGACGGTCGCCCCCACGGGGATCCCAGCGGCCCCGGGCCCTGTGAACCCGCCCCCGCCGGAGGTCTCCAACCCCACCAAGCCGGGCCGCAAGACCAACCAGCTGCAGTACATGCAGAACGTGGTGGTGAAGACGCTCTGGAAGCACCAGTTTGCCTGGCCCTTCTACCAGCCCGTGGACGCGGTCAAGCTGAACCTGCCCGTGAGCACCCCCTCCTCCCCGCGGGCGTCCCTGCACCCCGGCCCCGTTCCCGGACCGGCCGCCCCTCGGGCCGAGGCCACGGTGGTGCCAGGAAGAAGCCAGGCCCAGCCTGGGGCCCGCGGTGACCAAGGAGCGGAGGGGCTCCTTAGGGGTTTGGGGGTGTGGCGGCCAGCGGCCCCCTCAAGTGCAGGGACCTGTGCCCTGCAGGTTGGAGAGGGAGGGGGCAGGAGCCGGGACTCACCGCGGTCTTCCTTCCGTTCCCGTGTACCCTGGAGAGTGCTCCAGGGGGTGCTGCCCCGGCCCAGCCTCGGGGCGCACCTGGCCATCTGATGGGTTTCTTACCTGGACCCAAGAAGAGAAACCCTGAGCGCTTTAAGCAAAGCCCTATATAAGGAGCTGGTGGCCTGGCTTCGGGGCCCGGCTGGTCACCAGCCTCCGGCGGACCCTGGGTTTGGGGGCCTGGCCCTGCGTCTAGAACGCCGATCGGCTCCGGGGCCTGCCTCGTGGCGCAGCTGTGTGCGTCTCTGAGAGCCTCCTGTCCCGGCAGCTGCCAGGCGGGGGGAGCCGCAGGGGTTGGCCGCTGACTGGACGCCCCACGCCCTGCCTTCGGCCCGGGCCCGCGTGGCATGTGGTTGCTGTCCTTGGGGACGGCAGAAGTGACCACACAGTGGGCGCCCCTGACATCTGTGAAAACCTCTCTCGTAGGATTATCATAAGATAATAAAGAACCCAATGGACATGGGGACGATTAAGAAGAGGCTGGAAAACAGTTATTACTGGAGCGCGAGCGAGTGTATGCAGGATTTCAACACCATGTTCACAAACTGTTACATTTATAACAAGGTAATGGCGTGTGCGGCCCCGAGTCTGGGCACGTCGCCCCCTGGCCCTCCACCCTTCTGGCCGCCGGCCCCACTCGGGGTCCCATTCGCTGCCTGCACCCCCCACCACCCTTGGGTTTGGGGAGATGGGAACCGGTTCTTCAGAGGGAGTTTAGGGACCAAATGCTTTAAGCCGTCCAAGCCCCGGGACCTAGACACTTCTATGGAGACACGGGGGTCAGCGCGGGCCCGGGCAGCCGCCGGGGTGGCCGGGGCACTCCCTCCTCTGCGCACAGCCGCCCCAAACGGCGAGGAACCGTGTCCACGCAGTGGTTTCCAGCGGCAGGAGTAGATTAGGGAAGGTTCGTGGGGGCTGCTGCTTTCGGCAGCGACGCGGTAAAGCAGAGACGCTGAGGCGAACCGGGAGAAGGTCACCTCCACGGGACGGGCCGGAGGGTGGCGGCCGCCCTCCCGTCTCCAGGGTGGGATGCGCCCCGTGGGCCTCCGCTGCCTCCCTCGGCAGCAGATCTCGTACCAGACTCCCGCCCGTGGTTCTGGAGCCACAGCGGGCGATGGCTTTGGCAAACACGGGGTTCCGTTCCCAACAAGTGACCTTGGCTCTCCCTGTGTCTTCAGCCCACAGATGACATAGTGCTAATGGCCCAAGCCTTAGAGAAAATTTTTCTGCAGAAAGTGGCCCAGATGCCCCAAGAGGAAGTTGAATTATTACCCCCTGCTCCGAAGGGCAAAGGCCGGAAGCCGGCTGGCGGAACCCAGAGTGCTGGTAAGGGGGTGGACGGGCGCGGTCACGTTACCTGACCCCCCCCCGGGGACTGACAGCAGCATTTCTCCTGCGGCTCCCTTGGCTCCTCTGAGCTCAGTTTCCTGGTCTGTGGAGTCGGGCTGCTTGAGGCCCCGCCGGCCCTGGGTGGCCTTGTTACCGTCTGCTTCGGGGCCCCCTGTTGTGGGGAGACTGTGGTCTTGCCAGGTCCCTGTCCTTCTGGGGCCACCTCTTCCAGAGGTCTGCACAGTAGGTCCCTGTGTCCCCTCAGGACCTTTCCTGTGTGGCGTGTGTTGGGTTCCCTCTGACGGGAGAGGGGGTGTGCACCTCGTCAGGCAGGGCAGCGGGGAGCAGCACTGGGAGCCCTGGGGGGGTCTTACCTGGCCCAGGAGCCCGGAACAGAGGGGCGCCCTGATGGGCAGGCCGGCGGGGGGTGCCGCAGGGGGTACCCAGCACCGCCGGCCATCACACTCTGCCGACGGGACCGAGGGTGGCTCCTCCCGGGCCGCGCCGCTGGGTCGCGGTGGAGTCTGAGTTACCCTCCAGGGCCCACGCCTGGCCCTTCCGCCCAGGCTGCGCCTCGTCCAGACCTCCTTGTTCAGAGTTTAGCCTCTGGCCAGAGGGGGAGCCTGAAGAGGCTAGTTCCGTGGAGGCAGCCAAGGTCCGGGGCCAGGGGTCAGAGGAGGAGGGGCTCCCTGACACTGGCGTGCTCTGGCTGGAGGGGACGGCCCAGAAGCTTCTGGAAGCTGGGGGGCAGGTCAAGCCTGGTGTGTTCAGCGTCCTTCCTTGTCTTCAAGGTACGCAGCAAGTGGCGGCCGTGTCCTCTGTGTCCCCAGCAGCCCCCTTTCAGAGCGTCCCCCCCACCGTCTCCCAGACGCCTGTCATTGCTGCCACCCCTGTGCCAACCATCACCGCGAACATCACGTCGGTCCCCGTCCCCCCGGCCGCTGCCCCCCCTCCTCCCTCGACGGCCATCGTCCCTGTGGTCCCTCCCACTCCGCCTGTCGTCAAGGTGAGCGCCCCTGGGGACCTGGCCAGCTGCCGTCTGACCGCTGGGCCGGGGTTCCTGGATCCGGGCGGGGCGGGCCTGTCCCTGGGCACCAATTGCTCGTCGGGTGTTGGGGATGCGTGACTTTGGTTCTCTCCGTGCTCCTGACGCAGGCGGGGAGACCGAGGCTCGGTGGCTTTAGGTCACACAGCTGGTGCGGGCAGGCTGCGCTGAACCCTGCCTGTCTGGCCAGAAGGCCTGATCTTCACGGTGCAGGGGTCCCAGGGGAAGCCGGGTGGAGGGGCCTGGAGCCCTGCCCCCGCTCACACTTGCATTTAGGGCAGTGGCCCGGGGGCATCCTGCGGGACCGGCACCCCCCGCGGCGTGAGCTCCCGCGCTGCCATCTCCCCAGCGTGCAGACACTCCTGGTGGGGGCTGTCCCAGCCGGATCTGGGCTCAGAGCCGGCGCTCCCTGTGAGGTCCGGGCCGGCCGTGTGCTGGGCGCTGATGTGTGTCGTCTTCGTTTGCCCCTCACAGCGGCCCTCTGGGCAGACAGTATTTCCCCCAGGTTACAGATGAGGAAGCAGGCGCTCAGAGGGGTTAAGTGGCTCCCCCCAGGTAAAACGCCCCCTCCGTTGCTTCCCCTCCCCGTGGCCTTCACTGCCTGCTCTCTCCCGGGCGGCGCCTGGCCAGGCTGCCCAGCGCAGTGCCCAGCTGTTTTTGGAGCATGTCCTGTCTGCCGTGGCCAGGTGACGGCCCTGCCCAGCCTCGGTGGCACCTGCTTGGCGTCCTGTGCGTGCCCACAGGTGTCTGGACTGCCAGCTCGAACCCCTGCCGGCCCAGGGGCGGTGGCTTGACTGGGGTGGAGACCGTGACAGCGCCCCGGAGAGCGGGTCGCCGTGAGGCCACCAGCCTGGGCGCTGCGGCTCTGAGGGGCTCCTCTGCCGGTCTGGGAGGCGGGGCGCCGGCCGAGCCGGTCTCCGGCGCACCGAGCCCGGGCTGCAGCGCACGCCAGGATGCGCGTGGGCTCCCAGGCACGGTTGGTTCCTGAAGGGACGCACACGGCCCAGCCCTCCTGGGCGTTCACCACGTTTCCCTCATCGGGCACGTCCCGCGTGAGTGCCCGACACGCCCGCGAGGGGCTCTGTGGATCGTGTTTGCGTTCCCTCTCCTGGGGGAAGATAGCTCTCTGTGGCTCCCGCTGCCTTCAGGGTTCGAGTCCCGACTTGCCCAGTCAGCTCCCGGGAGTCCCTGGTCCCAGACGCACTGCTGCGGCCCTGCCCTTTCTGCCTCCCAGCCTCGGCCTGCCCCACCGTGAGCCACAGCCTGGAGGCCCTGATCTGGGGCTCCCCCACTGGCCTTGATAGGCTGGGGATCCCGTTCCTCTCTGCGGTCCCTCAGCCCAAATCCCGCTCGGGGACGATCCCGCCACCTGGGTCACTCTGGTCACGCCGGCCTCTGGAGCCCCCAGCACGGCCCCCGGGGCCAGAGGCAGGTGGATGGCATGTGACACCTGGCACTGCTGGGACGTGGCCGGAAGCCCGCCGGGACCGCGGAGGCCTGGGGGCAGACGGAGCGGGCCCTCAGAGGGGCGGCTCGGGGACGGTTTCTGAGTCCAGCCTCACCACTACCAGCTGTGTGACCTTGGGCCTGAAACGCGGCCCCTCTGAGCCTCGGCGTCCCATGGGCTGTGGGGCGTGGGGAGGCCACGGGGAGGAGGGACGTGGCTGTGCATGCGCTCGCGGTCGCTTTGCTCGGTGCCTGGCCGATAGCACCCTGGACGCGAGGCAGCAGCCACCTGCGTCCCCGTGCCCGGGCTCACTGGGCTCGTCGCTGTCGCAGAAAAAGGGCGTGAAGCGGAAAGCAGACACCACGACGCCCACGACGTCGGCCATCACCGCGAGCCGGAGCGAGTCGCCCCCACCGCTGTCGGACCCCAAGCAGGCCAAGGTGGTGGCGCGGCGGGAGAGCGGGGGCCGCCCCATCAAGCCGCCCAAGAAGGACCTGGAGGACGGCGAGGTGCCCCAGCACGCAGGCAAGAAGGGCAGGCTGTCGGAGCACCTGCGGCACTGTGACAGCATCCTCAAGGAGATGCTGTCCAAGAAGCACGCGGCCTACGCCTGGCCCTTCTACAAGCCCGTGGACGCCGAGGCCCTGGAGCTGCATGACTACCACGACATCATCAAGCACCCGATGGACCTCAGCACCGTCAAGGTACCGACGCCCGGGCTGGGGCTGGCGCCTCGACGCTGGGGGCGGGGCGGGGTCCGGGAGGAAGGCGCCGTCTGCCTGCCATCACCAAACCTGCGGCTCCAGGGTCTCGTCCGCCCGCACCTGGCTCCGTCACCTCCTTCCCGTGTCCTGTCCCGGCGCGTTCACAGGTTTCGTGCCGTGGCAAGGAGGCCCTTTCAGGCTGCCCGTGCTCTCACGTGGCCAGACAGGGGCCCTGGGGTGGGGGTGGGGGGCGGTAGCAGAGCTGAGACCGAGAGCCAGGGGCTCCACCTCGGGCTTTTACGGGTGTTCTCCCAGGCCAGCGTGAAGAAGCAGAGAGCAGGCTCGTGCTGGGCCACCAGGGAGAGACTGCGCCCGGGGAGGGGCCGGGGGCGCAGCCCTAGGGCAGCAGACCCAGGGCCGGGATGAGATCCCAGGAGGTCTTCCCTGAGCAAATGCAGGTGGGGTCCCAGCCCCCCTGCCCCGATCCGGCCCGGGTCCCAGCCTAGCCGCCCCCGCCCCTCCCCGTCTCAGAGAACGTTCTGAGCTGGCCCCTGAGGTTCCAGGCACCCCTGGCAGTTGGGGACTGTAGCCCCTCTCCTCTGCGAGCTGCCCGTGCGGCCCCGGAAGCCACCCCGCAGAGGGTAACGGTGGTGTCTTCGCACAGATGGGGTCTGGGCCTTGAGCGGTGGGTCTCGGTCACGGTCATTCTGCCCTGCTTCCCGGCGGTGCCAGCCTGGGGCAGGGGCTCCTTAAAGGAGCCTTCCCCCCGGGAGTGGGGGGGTTTCAGGCAGGAGAGACCTGGCTGTCCCAAGCAGTGGCGCTTGGTGAAGCACTCAGGTGACCGAGCCTCTTCCTCGGGGCCCTTGGGTCCTGCCCCTGCTGCAAGCCTCGAGACGGCCTTTGCCTTGGACGGTCTGGGACCAGCGTGAGTTCCTGCAGGTATGGGACGGACATAAGGGTCCCGGCAAGGCAGAGGCTGGTGGAGAGCAGGCCTCCCTTCCCAGGGGGAGTTCCTAACCAGGGTTCAGGCTCGCTCTTGGCCGAGGCCAGCTCTCGTCTGGCCAGTCTTGACCATGGGGCGGCGGGAACACAGGCTCCCAGATGGGGTTCTCGAGGCGGAGGGCTCGTGCCCCGAGCTGTCTCCCCGCTCAGGGTGTGGGGGGTCCTGGCCCCTCGCTCCCAGACAGGGCTGTATGCCTGTCTCGCCCTCCCCACACTGTGACGTGGCCGGGACGTGGGGTGGGGGACACGGGCTGGGCCTTTCGTCAGCACGCGCCCCTGCTGTTAGGGACAGGGAAACTGAGGCTGGATGGGTGGGTAAGTTGTGGGCGGAGCCAGCCCCGGGTTCCAGATCTGTGACTCTT
This sequence comes from Helogale parvula, assembly GCA_004023845.1. NCBI lineage: Eukaryota > Metazoa > Chordata > Mammalia > Carnivora > Herpestidae > Helogale > Helogale parvula. The sequence continues at coordinate 6,881 of PJEM01016842.1, read as the reverse complement.
CAAGCCTCGAGCTCGGGCAGCAGAGCTCACGTCACTTGGATGGGGGCATTGTTGACACTGGTGACACTCGTGCCCTTAATCCCCAGAACTTTTGGGGGGCAGGTGAGGCTGGGCAGGAGCAGCCACTCATCCGAGCCACATAGCCGGGGACAGGCGAGGGGGAGCCCTGGGGCCGGGGGGGGGGAGGGGCTGTGCCCTGCTGGGACCCGGGCGGTTTGCCGTGGCGCTCGCTCCCTTCAGGAAACACCCCGTTGTCTGGGAACCAGCCAGCAGCTACGGCCAGCGCCTGCCCCTCCTGGGGCGCCCCAGGCGCACTGAGGCTTAGCCTGTTTGTGCCTCAGCCCTGGAAGGGTGGCCAGGGGTCAATGTAGGACCAGAGCCTGAAAACGGTACAGAAGTCCAGAGGGTTTCGGGTGCCTGGTTGTCCCCGGTAGCTGGGGGTCCCCGCAAGTAGGGAGGGTGTGGCGAGGGCTGGAGCCATGCGGCCTGGGGGCTCTCCGCAGCTCTGAAGCCGGCGGGCGAGGGGGCACGTGTCCAGGGCGCTAGAGAGGCTGCAGGTCCTGGAGCCGGGCTGCACTCGGCCCGAGTCCCGGACTCCATTAGTGGAGACATAGACTAGCCCAGTGTTGGGCTCCAGGCTCAGTGCCCAGGAAGGAGGGGCAGCCCTCGCCCACAGGGGGTCCCTGGCTGACAGTTTCTGCTTGGACCTGGGAGGTGCCGGGAGCTCGCTCCCGCACCGAGTCCCCCCTCCGTCTGCCCTGACTGGCAGCTTGCGCCTGTCAGTGGTGGCACGTCTGTGCCCATGGTCAGCCTGCCTGAGTCCCAGCCCCGCCTTGTCCCGCTGGGTCGGCCAGGACCATCTTGTGGGGGGGGCGTCTGGATTCTCACAGAGGCCAAGTGAGCGTCTCAGTCTGTGACCTGAGGAGACCCCTCCCCCCCAGAGTTGGCAGCAACTTCTCCGGGGCGCCCCTCGTCCCGCCCTGGGGCGCCCCCCGTGAGGGATTTCATGGTGTGGAAGTCACACGGGGTGTGTAGCTGGACGCGGGCAAGGAGAGCTCACGGGGCGGCTGCGGGGCCCCGATGCCTCTCTGGGCTGTTGTTCAGGGGTCCCACCAAGCCTTCCACCCTCCCTCCCTCGGGCGGCGGCAGGCGGCGGCCCGTGCAGGGGCCCTGGCGGAGGCAGGGCTGCGGGCGGCGGCCTCACGCGCTGCGCTCATGTCTTACAGAAGAAGATGGACAGTCGGGAGTACCCGGACGCGCAGGGCTTCGCAGCTGACATCCGGTTAATGTTCTCCAATTGTTACAAATACAACCCCCCGGACCACGAGGTGGTGGCCATGGCCAGGAAGCTGCAGGTAACCCGAGGCGCTCTGGGGCAGAGGGGCTTTGGGGCACAGGTGGGACCCCACCCCGGGCGGGCCCCTGGGGACATCCGGCCGGGAATACGGCGGGCTCGTTCCCCCCGAGTGGCGCCCAGTGCTGGCTGTGGGGACACGGTGGCGGACAGGCGGGGCCCGAGGGCATAAGGAGGCGCCCGTCCTCCTGCAGCGCTGGGCTCCGTTCCCGGGGGCGAGGAGGGGGCTCGCACGCGCCTCCCAGCGGGGCTGCTGGAGGTCACACATGGCGTGGCTGTGTGCGTGGCCTTTCCTTTTCCGACGACGGAAGCAGACAGTTTGTGGGACGCGTGTGGGCACCGCGGGGAAGGCGAGTCTGAGCTTCAGCGCAGGGACTGTGCCCCTGGCCCTCACGTCTTGCACACGCGGACCTGGGTGTGCCCATGCATGTGTGTGATTCGTGTGTGACGTTGGGCAGAGCTGGTGCTGGGTGCACGTCCTTCGTGGGTCAGCGCTCTCCCTCGGTGGTGCGCGTGGCTAAGCGCTCTGTCACGGGGACGCGGCCCCCCCTCTCCGCGCTCCCAGTAGCTTTGTTTCCCCAGGACGCGGCTGTCTGCTGTGTGAGATGTTCCTAGTCTTGGGCTCAGAACCCTTGACCGCCCAGGACCCAGGGAGGGAGGGGGGAGACACCGTCTTTCGTGCGGCTGGGCCCTCCTGTTGGGGGGCCGTGCTGATGCAGGCTGGGCAGTGGGGCCGAGCGGCCCTGGCCTGGCGGTCCCGGTGTCCCCGGCGGTCTAGTGCCCCCGAGAATTCCAATGGGGTCTGCGGCTTTATCCTGAGACAGCGCCTGGGAGCAGAAGGGCTTTGCAGAATTCCCCTCCATGTGTGCGCCATGACGCCCCTGGACCCGCTGAGCTGGTTCAGCTTAATAAGGAGACCGGGTGGCCCTGGTGGCAGATCGGCTGTGCAGGCAGAGCTCAGCGGCCCCCGTTCTGTTCCCACCAGAGGTGGCTCTCGGCTGCCTGGCCGCAGAGGCCGAGGGGCTTGAGTACCCAGGGCTGTTGAGTGGGTGCCCTAGCACAGGGGTGCAGGGCAGCTGTGGGGCGGCACCCTGCCAGGCCAGCCCGTGGCTCTGCGCACCTGCGTCTCTGGGGACGTCTTCACCCCGGGAGGAGAGTCTGGGACCAGAGCCCCGAGCAGGCGCTCTGCAGCTGGATGGCGGGGTGGCCCATTGCGTGCGTGAGCTGGTGCGGGGCCAGCCGGCTGAGCTCCCTGGAGGGAGGGCCCCCTCGAGGCTGCGCAACCCTGTCTGAAATGAGCCGGGCGGCCGGGAGGGAGCACCTTGGCCTGGAGGGGCTCCTCAGGGCCAGGTCCTGCTGGCAAGAGGCTTTTCAAAGCCAGTTTTGACAGGACAAGACTTTAGCCTTCCGAGCCAACCTTTTGGGCTCACCCAGAATGAGATGTGATGCAGTAAAAGCCCAGGGTGAGGACTGGGGAAAGTAGAGACCGGCCCCCAGACCCACGGGGGTCGTAGGTCAGACAAAGGCAGGCACGGGAGCTGCTTTGCCACGGGGGGAGGGGCAGCCTCAGGGAGCCTCAGACCCAGAGGCTAAAGGGAGGCCCCGATCCCCAGAAGGTTCGTGTGCTTGGCAGATGGCGCTTGGGGACCTGCTCCTAGAAGGCTGAGGCTGGGGGGGACCCTGGCCCCTGTACCTGCGTGGGGCAGGATGGGGAGGGGGAGCAGGCTGGGAGCTGCGGCCCAGGCTCCCTCCAGGCCCGGCCTTCCAAGCAGCTGAGGGTGTTAGCTCCGCGGGCGTCTGGGGCCCCCAGGTGCGGGTCCCCCACCGCGTGGGCCGCCTCAGGGCGCCCAGGACCTCAGGCGGCCCCCGCTCTCCCGCAGGACGTGTTCGAGATGCGGTTCGCCAAGATGCCGGACGAGCCCGCGGAGGCGCCCGCACTGCCCGCGCCCGCGGCCCCCGTGCTGAGCAAGGGCGCTGAGAGCAGCCGCAGCAGCGAGGAGAGCTCGTCGGACTCCGGCAGCTCGGACTCGGAGGAGGAGCGGGCCACGCGGCTGGCGGAGCTGCAGGAGCAGGTGCGGCGCGGGCGGGGCGGGGCACGCACGGGTGCCCCTGCGGTCACCAGGGCGCCTGTTAGAGATGACGCTCACGGTGGGGTGGCCCTGTGTGCAGCCACGGGTGGCCGGGGATCTGTGACCCGTTTCCTCCCCCGTGGGGCGCAGCTCTGGCGGCCCCGCGTGGCCACGTGGGGGGTGTCCCTGATGTGAGGAGTGTGTGCAGCGCTCAGCACGCTACCAGGTGTGGGTGGGTCAGTCTGGTCTGGGTGACTGCCGTGTGGCTTCCCGGTGGCCTCTGAGGAAGCTGGGAAAATCCTCCTTCATGCACACGAGTAGACCTCTGTGTCTCGATGTCTGGGCCTCGATGTAGACTTACCTTTGTCTGGAAAATACCTGGTGAGAAAATCGCTAGCTACCATTTAAGGATTTTTTTTAAAGTGTTCACTTATATTGAAAAGACAGAGAGAGAGTTCTAGTAGGGGAGGGGCAGAGAGAAAAGGAGGCACAGAATCTGACAGGCTCCAGGCTCTGAGCTGTCAGCACAGAGCCTGACGCGGGGCTCGAACTCACAAACTGTGACATCACGACCCAAGCTGAGGGTGGACGCTTAAACCGACAGAGCCGCTGAGGTGCCCTTGGCTACCGTTGATCAGGCTGTCATTGTGCGCCTGCGCCGGCCTGACGTGTCACCAGGCTACCCAGGCTACCCAGGGTTGAGGCAGCTCCCTGGGCACCCCGGAGCCCCCTGCCGCCACCTGCAGCCCCCTTGGGCCCGCCCCCCCGGGCAGCCCTGCTCAGCCCCCTGCTGTTTTCCAGCTGAAGGCTGTGCACGAGCAGCTGGCCGCCCTGTCGCAGGCCCCAGTGAACAAGCCAAAGAGGAAGAAGGAGAAGAAGGAGAAGGAGAAGAAGAAGAAGGACAAGGACAAGGACAAGGACAAGGAGAGGCACAAGGCGAAGTCCGAGGACGACAAGAAGGCCAAGGTGGCCCCGCCGGCCAGGCAGGCCCCGCCCAAGAAGCCCCCCGCCAAGAAGGCCAGCAGCGCGGCCGCGGCCAGCAGGTGGGCCGTGGCGCCTTCAGGCCCCCGCCAGCCCGGGGTCCCGGGTCCTGGGTGCTCCCGTGGTGGCCGGGTGCCGGATCCGGGCCTTTGTGCCTTAGGGGCAAGTCCCGGGACGCGGAGCCGGCTCTCGCCATCCAGCAGGACGGCGCCGGGTGGTCCTTGTCTCTCCCGCCTGTTGGGGAGGCTGGGGAGGCAGAACGAGGCCCCTGCTGCGAAGCCCAGGCCCCGGAGGGCCTGGCTCAGGGGTCCGCGTAGCTGGCCTGTCCATCCCGGGCACCGTCTGGCACAGACCTCGGCGCCTCCAGGCCTGGGGGTGTCTTCCTGTTTGGGACCAACTGGTTTGATCTGGGGGCACCGCACCTCGGCAGGGACTGTGCTCCCTGGTTCGCCCACCCTCTGTTCTCACTCCTGCCACACCGGGCACTACCCTGAGGAGTGCCCGCCCGTCCCGGCGACGGGGAGAGGAGAGAGGCATGCCTCTCCTGCAAGGTGGAAGGCAGACTTCCCAGAGGAGGGGTGACCACTGGGCCGGAGCCTGCTCGGCAGCCGTCGGGACAGGGTTCTGGGGGTCAGGAGAACAGGGACGAAGCCATGGGGGCCAGCAGAACTGTTCTAGAAACTAGTGGGAATCAGGACAAGGTTGGTTCCACGGAGGAGCAGAGAGCGGGTTGGGAAGAGCGGCTGAGGTCGGCCAGCCTTGTGGAGGCCTCTTGTTTCGTCCCCCGAGGAAGGGAAGGGGGAGGCAGGGATTGTTTGAGCCAGGAGTGGGCAGATCCCGGTCAGGGTGGAGAACGGGGCAGTGGGAGGCAGGGGTGGGGGAACGGACGTCCTGGCAGGTTTTGTGGCTGTGCAGGCAAGGGAGGCCCGGTGGGGGTGGGGGTGGGTCCTGAAGGGACAGGCCGCGGCGCCTGGCAGCCGGAGGCCAGGGGCGTGTGGTGGTGGGAGTCCTCAGGGTTTGCCCTCCTCCCTCAGATTTGCTTGGACTCCCTGTCTGGATCTGGTGTCAGTGTAATGCTGGCCCCAAAACTGAGTTGGGAGGGAAAACTGAGTTGGGAGGTGCTCTCTCTTATTTCATGGGTATAGAGCTGGTGTTCATTCTTAAACACTAAGGAGAATTCTCCAGTGAAAGCATCCAGGCCTGGAGTTTTCATTGCTCGTTTTTTAAATTTTTTATTCTTTTTTAATGTTTTTTATTTATTTTTGAGAGACAGAGAGAGACAGTGCGAGCAGGGGAGGGTCAGAGAGAGGGAGACACAGAATCTGAAGACAGGCTCCAGGCTCTGGGCTAGCTGTCAGCTCAGAGCCCGACGCAGGGCTCGAACCCACGAACCGTGAGATCAGACCTGAGCCAAAGCCGGACGCTTAACTGACTGAACCACCCAGGCGTCCCTCGTTGCTCGGTTTTTAACAACAAATCCAGTTACTTTTGTAGACAGGGGACTAGTGAGGCTCTCGGTTTCTTCTTGAGTGAGTTTTGGGGATTCGTGCCTTTTGAGACACTGATCCATTTCACCTGAATTGTGGAATTTATGGGCCTTGGTTTGCTTGCAGTGTGTTCTTATCCTTTTAACATCTGTGGGGCCTGTAGTGATGTGTCCTTTCTCTTCTTCCTGGTGGCGGTAACTTGTGTCTTTTTTTCCTCAGTGAATCTGGAGGACTGATTTGTTTTATTGGCCATTGAAACAACTAGCATTTAATGTCATTGCTTTTTGTCTGCTTTCACTTCCTTTCATTTGTGGTCTTATTTTTATTACTTCCTTTTTCCTGCTTTGGACTTAACGTGCTCTCTTAAAGTAGAAACTTAGGTTTATTGATTTAAGGTCTTTTCTAATGTAAGCATTTAATAGTAACTGTTCATTTCTCTCTAAACCCTTTCAGCAGTACTCCGCAAATTTGACATGTGCGATTTCATTTAGTTCAAAATATTTTCTTATTTTTTTTTAGTTCAAAATATTTTCTCATTTACCTTCAGACTTCCTCTTTGACCACAGGTTATTTAGACATATGTTAATTTCCAAGTAACTAGAGACTTCTCTGGACGTGGTTCAGTTACTGGATTCCGGCTTAAGTCCAGGAGGGTCCGAGAACCGACTTAGTGTGAGCTCAGTGCTTTTAAATTCATTAAGGTTTACTTTACGGCCAGGATTTGAGGGCTGTTCCTTGTGCACTTGCATCTGTATTCTCCTGCTGTTGGGTCTACGTTGGTCTCAGTGTCGGGGGAGAGAAGACAAAACCACGTCAGGTTAATTTGGGTGAGGGTGGTGTTGGGGTCTTCCCTCTTCTTGCTGGTTTGTTTGATTGATACTGTGAGGGAGAGAATCAGTGGGTCCCCAGTGATACATGCGGGTGTTTCTACTTCCCCTTGGTTCTGCTGGTTTTGCTTCATTTCTGCGGAAGCTGGGAGTTTAGCTCCAC
>PJEM01016841.1:0-24251 GCA_004023845.1 Helogale parvula | reverse complement strand
CCTCCTTTGTGAGGCTGAGCCGGTTTCCGTTGTGTGTAGACCACGTTCTGTTCATTTATTCATCTGCCGGCCTCCCGCGTGTTGGTTCCGTCTTTGGACGGTCGTGCGGAAGCCGCTCTGAACGCGGGCACGGGAGGGTCTGCTCCAGGGGGTGGGTGTGTGTGCGCGTGCGCGCGGAGGGGGTTCTGGCCGCTCTCCGGACCCGCCGTGCTCCTCTCCGCGGCGCCCGGGGCTGCCCGGGCTGTGTCTCCGATCAGCCACGAGGGGCGTTTGCATGGTTTTTCTTCCATTTGACCGTCGTGAACGGCGCTGCGGTGTGTTCCCGCGCGGGCTCTTTTCTGAAACAGCTGTTTCAGTTCTCCCGGATGTGCAGCCAGGAGTAGAATTCTGGAACCTTGTGGTCATTGTACGTTTTGACCTTTCTGAGGAAATACCAAACTGTTTTACACGTAGGCTCCACCCTTTTACGTTTCCACAAGCTTGGCTTAAGGGTTGCGTTTTCTCAACATCTTTGTCAACATTTGTCGTCTTGTCGTTTTCTTTAGTGTGCCCATTTTAGTGCATACAAAAGGGTATCTAACTGTGGTTTAAATATTCATCCCCCCGAGGGCTGATGATGTGTAACATCGTTTCATGTCTGTTCACCATGTCTGTGACCTTTTTGGAGAAAGTTTATCCAATTCCTTTGTCCATTTTAAAACTTGTTTTTTTTTTTTAATGTTGTTGATGAGTCGTACAAGCTCTTTATATATTCTGCAAAACAGACTCTTACCAGACAAATAATGTGCAAATATTTTCTTCTGCTCTAGGTATTGTCTTCTCACGTTTGGGGTAGCACATTTTGATGTACAAAGGTTTTGAATGTTGAGGAAACTGAATCTATTTTTCGTTCCTTGCTTGCGCTTTGGTGTCAGTTCTGATGTTCATGAAGACTTATCTCCATTTATATCTTGTAGAGTTTATAAGTTTACCTCTCACATTTAAGCTTTGATCCACTCTGAGTTAATGTTTGTATGTGGTGTGAGGGGAGGGCCGACTTCATTCCTCTGCACACGGATCGCCAGGGGTCTCGCACCCTGTGTTGAAAAGACCATTATTTCCCCCAATGTCTGCTGTCCACCTTTGTCAGAAGTCAGTTGACCATGGATGAAAGGGTGTATTTCTGGGTTTTCAGTTAAATTCCACTGATGGGTATGTAGATCTTCATGACCGTATCACAATGATTTATTCACTGTTGCTTTGTTTTGAGATTTGATGTTGGGAAGTATGAGTGTCTACCTTTGATTTTGTCGATTGTATGGTTTATTATGTGGTCCTTTGATTTTCCATATGACCATTAGGATTAGCGTGAGCATTTCTTCACGGAGGCCTTTGTGAATTTCCCTGGAAATCACATTGAATCGACATGTTGCATTGTGTAATGTTGCCAGTTAGGAGTATGTTTTATATTGTCTTTAGTTTCTGTCAGCAGTGTTTGTTACACATATTCCCAAGTCCTATATTGATGCTATGTTACCTAAAATGGAATTATTTTCTTAAATTCTTCTTCGTAAGAGTCGTCGCTAGTGTAAACGTATAAGTGAGGTGTTTGTGCATCAATATTGTGTCCTGTCACTTTCCTGAATTAGGTGACTAACTTGGATCATTTTATAAGTAGATTCTTTATGTAAGATGATGTCATCTCTGGTTTCTGAATAGGCGTAGTTTTCCGTTTTCCTTTCCCACGTGGATGCCTTTTTCCTTTCTTCAGAGAGGAAACTTTCAGTACAATATCGACTAATGGGTGAAAAGCCTGCATCTTGGCCTGGTTCCGGATATCAGAGGAACCTTACAGTCTTCAGAATTGAGAATGATGTTTGCTACAGATTTATTAAATACTCTGTAATCCTATGTTCCTGGTTCTGTATCATGAACTAGCAGTGGATTTTGTTTGGAGCCTTTTTTGTATCAATTGATATGATTGTGGTGCGTAACATTGCTCGGTTTCGGAGTGTTGACTGTTCCTTGGATACCGGGGGCGACTTGCTTACGGTGCACAACAGTGTTCTGTGCTCTGGTTTTAGATCACTGTATTCTGCGGACGATTTTTTTTTACATCTGTTTTTAAAGGGATGAAAAATGTTTTTTCTGATTTTGTGATGTTAGATGTGGTATGACTGAGAAAGGTATGCGGGAGTAAGGTTTGGAGTTAGCGGTGAGGGTTAGGGGTGAGGGTGAGAGGTTTGGGATCAGGGTTTAAGGTTAGGGGTTAGGGTTAGGGCTTAGGATCTAAAGTTTAGGCCTGGGGTTAGGGTTAGAGGGTTAGAGAGTTGGGGTTGGTGCTTTGGGGTTAGGGTTGGAGTTAGGGGTCAGGGTTAGGGTTGGGTTTAGGGTTTAGGGTTAAGGGTTACGATTAGGGTTTCGGATGTAAGGTTGGGTAAGGTTATGGTGTAGGGTTATCATTTAGGGCTTAGGGTTAGGGGTTGGTGTTGGGGTAAGGGGTTAGGAGTAAGGATAAAGTTACAGTTTGGGGGTCATGGTTTAGGGTTTAGGTTTGGGGTTGGAGTAGGCATAGAGGTTAGGGCTTGTGGTCAGGGGTTAGGGGTTAGGGGTCAGTGTCAGGTGTTTTGGTTGGGGTTAGGGATATGGTTCCGGTTAGGGTTAGGGTCAGTGTTAGTTCCCACGAGGCTCCGGACACGGAACCCCCCGCACTGCTCCGTCTGCCTGGGTGGCTGCGCTGTGGGTGCACAGGAGGGTGCCACACAGGCTTAGTCGTTGGGTTCAAAGCACCACCTCCTGTAGGGGCCAGGCCACGGTTGGGCCTCAGGACACCCATTGTGTAGCTCCATTGGTGCTGTGGAAACGGCGTGGTGGTGTTTGATGATCCTCACTGTTTAACCCTGCACGGGTGATGGGCCCCACGTGCCTGGGGTTCTGAGACCTAAATATTTGGTCCCCATTTGGAGAGAGCCTTGGCTTGGGTTTTCGGACCAGGCATAGTAGTGGGGGTGGGGGTGGAAAGTGGAGGTGGAATGGACCAGGCCTCGTGGTCGGCGTGGGATGTGGGCATGGACGGGACCAGGCATTTTGTTGGGTGGGAACGTGTGTATGTAGACTGGACCGGGCACTGTGGTCGGGGTGGGGGGTGCAGGTGTGGACATGGAGGGGACCAGTCACGAGTGGGGGTGGGGGTGTGGACAAGCACTGGACCAGGCATGGTGGTTGTGGTTCGGGTGTGGACAGTCACAGAGTGGGGGTGGGGGTGTGGGCATGGACTGGACCAGTCACAGTGGTCCGAGCAGGGGGCTCCTGGACGTGGACCAGACCAGGCTTAGTGACACTGTCTCGTGGGCTCTTTCCCTGGTGGCTCTAAGTGTTGCACAGTCACGTACTGAGGCCTCACAGCCACCCCTGCAGGGACACAACTGTGCCCCTATTTGACAGAACAGAAATGAAGGGACTGTCTAGAGCCTCACAGCCGGGAAGCAGGATTTGGAATCAGGGCCTGAAGACAAGGGTGTGTTCACCACACTGCCCCTCGGTTGGCAGGGGTGCGTGTCTGATGGGGGAGGCGTGACCCCCACCCCTCCGCCCGGAGTGCACCGTGGAGGCACAGCCCCCCCCCCCCCGGTTCGAGGTGAGGTCTCAGGAAGTCTGAGTCTAACAAGGGGCACACGCCCCTGACTCGCCTGTAACCCCATCCTGAGACCTGACGCGGCCTCGGAGCAGGCGGGGTGATGGTAGGGGTGCGCCCGCCTCTCCTCAGAAGGCCTGAGAGCCCAGGGCAGACCCCGCCCTCCAGCTTGTCTGGTGTTTCACACACGGGGACCGGACTGGACCGCCCCGGGGTCTTCCCAAGGCCTCCCCCAGACCAGGGGGTGGGCGGGCAGAGTGGCAGGCGGCCCAATGGACCACGCTCAGCCCGGGGACCCCCTGGCCACCATGCCCCACCGGGGAGCTCTGACTTGGGGGCCCTTAGCCAGGTGGGGACCTGCCCCTCTGAGCCTCTCAGTGAGGACACGGCGGTCCCGAGAGCCCGTGGACGGTGCCTTAGTACGGGCGCCGCTGGGGGGTCCCTGCGTGTGCCGGGGTCACACAGAGTCAAAGAGAAGATTCCAGGCCCCGGGGCCGGCAGCCCACAGGCAGGCGGGTCCCTCTGCTGCTCAAGGCCGTTCCCACCCAGGCTGGGGGGTCCCTGCTCCACAGTGAGGGCGGCTGCCGGGTTTGGTGGGAGTCGTGGCTCCCAGACCACAAGCACACGGACACACGCTTGCTCACACGCACGGGCATGAGCATTCTCTCACAGATGCTCATGTGTGCACTCACTCGCACGGTGAGACATTCCTCCATACCCCCAAGAGCTGGACACACGGACCCACACACACGTGCACACTCACCCCACACAGACACTTCACACACTCGCACCCCCACGGCCATGTGCACAGTCATACAAATTCATGCACTTGCACACCCACCCCACACCCCCACTCCTACACACATTTGAACACGGACACACTCACACCGACCCACAGGTACATGCACGCTCACACCCACGCAGACGCTCCAACCCCCACCCCCACGTCCACACATACACTCACACATTCATACACCCACCCACACACATTCACACACTCGCACACCCACATTGGCGACAAGACCTCGGGGCGCCCCCTGGTGGCCAAATCGCACAACATAGATTTGGATTATTTATGGGGGGGGCGCTGCTGTGACCTGATGCTGAACTTGACCTGTTTCCAGAGTTCCTGCCACACCCCCCAGACATCATTTGCATGAATAAAACAGTATGTCTGGTTTTTCCCCATAAAATCCTGTTAAATGATGTTTATAGGTGAGGAATAGAATTACTTGTATTTTCCCAAGAATGTTGTTGTAGGCGGACACCTTACAAACCTCAGTGTCTGAGTCTGGATGGGGAGCTGGGCTGTCGTCCACGCCGGGGCAGGAGTCCACCGTGTCCCTGACGTCTTTCCGCCTCCACCTCCGAGGCCCAGACGGGCTGAGCACCTCCACGTCTCCTGCTTTCCTGACATTTCCTCTCAACCAACCCACGTTTTCACTCGGATGAGTGTACCTCTCACTGTCAGTGTTTGTGTGTTTTGTGTGTCGTCTCTCTGCTCTCAGCCAGGCCACTCACACAGCGCACACCTGGGACGCCCGCGGAAGCACGAGCAAACAGCAACTGCCCAGACCCAGCCACACCCTTAAATTTTATTATTTTTAATGTGTATTTATTTTTGAGAGAGAGAGAAGGAGACAGAGCATGAGTGTGGGAGGGTCAGAGAGAGAGGGAGACACAGAACCCGAAGCAGGCTCCAGGCTCTGAGCTGTCAGCACAGAGCCCCACGAGGGGCTCGAACCCATGAACCATGAGATCATGACCTGAGCTGAAGTCGGAGGCTCAACTGACTGAGCCACTCAGGTGCCCCAATTTTAAGTTTCCTTTAAAAATAGATTTATTTGGGGCGCCTGGGTGGCTCAGTGGCTCAGTTAAGCATCCAACTTCGGCTCAGGTCATGATCTCACACCTTGTGGGTTTGAGCCCCACGCCCGGCTCTGTGCTGACAGCTCGGAGCCTGGTACCTGCTTCGGGTTCTGTGTCTCCCTCTCTCTGCCCCTTCCCTCAATTGCTCACGCTCTATCTGTCTTTCTCTCTCTCTCTTAAAAATAAATAAATATTTAAAAAATTAAAAAGTACAAAGGATAAAGGACATACTGTCACGGCTGCAGGAGATGGACAGTGTCACCTGCTACCAACACAGGTGCTTGTGTTCTTCACAGTCGGAGCTCAGGAAATGCTGTGGAGGGCAGCGAGGGGGAGGAGGGCATGGGTCCCCCGTCAGTGTCATGATGGTGGTGCCAGTGGACGCCTTGTCCCTGGGGTGCAGGGCACACACGTGACCCATCTCCTTGTCCCCACTGCCTCCCCATTCTGTAGATGAGAAAATCGAGGCAGGCTGGCAAGATGTGTCAGGGATGAGGCTTGCAGAAGCCAGGATGGCCCCGAGCCCCCACCTCACAGACACGACTCCCGATGGATTCGGGGTCCTGCACCTGCCCCCCCACAAAGATCCCTGCTGACCCTCACAGTGAGGCGGAGGGTCGACCTCACGGTGAGACCAGCGCAGGAGTGGGGCTGACCGGCCGACGGAAGGGCGGGGACCGAGGCCTGTCGCTCCCCACCTGGCGTTTCCAGCCTTTGGAGGTCGGGCTGTGGGCTGCATAGGATCCCACAGGCCCCAGGGCTCAGGGAGTCCTGCACCTCCCCAGTACTCCCTGCCCCGTGCGACCACCAGGAGGCGCCCGCTGCCTGCCTGCCGGGCTCCAGGTCACACACTCCCCAACCAGTCCCGACAGACCTGGGGCGGCAACCCACCTTCCCTGGACACTGGATGAGCAGAGTGGGGAGCAGTCTCGCCGGCCTGGGAGAAAAGACCGAACACAGTAACCGGCCTTCCCAGCCGGGTGATGGGCATTTCCCTAGGGGCCTCATCGGTGGACGGCCGGTGGCCCCAGCGGGGACGGCTCTCCTCCAGGAGGCACCTGTCCATCTGGGCTCGGTCCCTGGGCCTCTCCAGGGCCGGTGGCAAGGGAGACGGAACGGGTGCCTCCTGTCTGCTCCAGAAACGGGAAGACCCGGGGCTGCACAGAGCTGCCTGCCGGCCAGGGGTCTGCACACCGGCCGTCCCCCGCACGAAGCGGCCCCGGCGTGCGTCCCCCCACTCCCGGCTGGGGGCTCACTGAGTGGGCGGGTATAGGGTACACAGCTGCACCAGAGCCACCGTCCCTTTGCGGCCGCCGTCCGGAGCTTGGACAAGGAGCTCGTGGTGGCCGCCAGGCCCCGTGCGCTGGTGGAGGGGAGCACGGAGCCCATCCACTCTCTCTTGTTTGGGGCTGTCCTTTCTGGGGTGGGAAAGCCCCCTCTGGGCGCCAGGCCTGGGACCCTCATAGCGATGGCTCGTGTGTGGCCCTGGAGTGCCAGGGGGCTTTAGGGATCGGGGGCCCCGCCAGGCACACCCGCTAGACATCTCTTACTGTACCGTTTGCTCTGGTCTCAGGACCCAGCGGCAGCGAAGAAAGACCCAGAACCGGCCCTGCCCAGTGTGGAGGCAGGGAGCAAGGCTCTGAAAGCGTGCTCACGTGAGCGTGCATTCCCACCACCCAAATCCGATCAGCAATGGACCCTGGTCCGCTAAGAGGTGGGCGGGGCCGAGGGGTTGCCTTGCTCTCAGCAACGTCCCCGGCCAAGGTCTGCAAGCCGGGCCTTGTCAGCACAGAGGGCAGAGCGGGCCCTGAGCCCAGTCGCTCTGGCTCTGGAGTGCGTGGGCCCGGCCGCTGGGGCATCCTGCTCTCCCACGCTCCAGCCTCTCGGGGCCCAGATGAAGAATATCACCAGGTGCCCTGAGGGCGGGAGGGGTTCCTGTCCGTTCAGGCGTCCGTGCCGCCCTTGAAGTTGACAGGGTGTAACGTTACTGCCCTATGTCCTAGTTTGTGAAGAAAGTGTGGGAGCTCAGTGTTGATGGGGGAGGGTGTCAGCGGGTGGGGTGTCCTGTAGTGTCCTGGCCGTAGGTGTCCCTCTGGAGGTCCCTGTCCCTCCCTAAGGGGAAGGGAGCAGGGCCTTCTGAGAGCTTCCTTATTTTATGTGCTCGAGGGCTTAGAGGAGGTGGCGATGGTGACACGGCCCTGGGCATGCAGAATTGTCTACTGCTCTGCAGTGTGCCGTGGGCAGATCTCTGCTTCCTCCATCTGGGAGGAGGAATCCAGGCGGGTCCCTGAGGCCTAGGGCAATCGCAATGCAGGGCGAGGTCTCTGGCGTGCAAGGCCCAGGTGGGTGTTCAGGTCCAAAGCTGTGTACGTGCGCCCTGGTGCTGAGGCTCCCTCCACACTGTGCTTGTGGGTGTTTGCGGGGAAGGTGCTGTGGTTTGTTTTGTGTGATTATCTTCATGGAAAGATCTAGGAGCGCTCGGGCTGGGCGGTGACATGTCAGCAAACGGTGGATGGTGTCTGGTCTCCCCCCCCTCCCCCGCCCCACCGCATTGTGTTCAGGCTCTTGGTTTTTACATTGACACAAACAGAATTTTATTTTGCAAATGTGTGCATTAGGCGTGCAGGGCCTCTCGGTCACTCTCGGGGCGCCGTGTACATCGCACAGGGTGCTTGCTGGGAGTGAGGCCGGACCCCGTGGAACTGTGTCCCCTCTGCATCAGCCACTGAGTGAAGGGTGCGTCCCGAATCCCGTGGCAGTCCCCTGGGGTTAGGATTTCTCACGTTGCCTTGTCCTACAATGGACCCTGAACGCAGCGCAAGGTGCAATGCTGCCTGTGCCGGGAGCCATCGTGCTGGTGGGGGTGGGGACAGGGACCCATGGGCCCCTTCCTCAGGAGAGCACCCGTCCTTGACCCGCAGTTCAGTCTTGGGGGTGTCCTGGACTCTCTCATTTGCCCAAGACCGGCCCCCAGCTCGGAGCTCTCCAGCGGAGGGTTTGGAGGAAAAGCCCAGGGGAGAATCATGGGCAGCTGTGGTTGGTTTCAAGGTTTCAGTTCAGGACCACCAAGGCCTGGAACTGAGGCCAGGCTTTCTGAATTCACAATGAGGACACTCGGGGCGACATGAACTTTTTGTGTTGGTGAGAAATCTTACTGTAGGACTTCACCCCATTGCAGGAAATACGTGTATTGGAATAATACAAGTACGTGCAAAGGCAGAGCCCCGGGAGGTGAGGGCGTGTGCTCAGAGCTGGCAGGGGCTGGGGTGTGCGAGGCTGGGGAGCTCGGCTTCCTGGGGCCCCTGTGGGGCTGGCGTGGCTCTCTGGAGGGGGGCTCGGGTGGCCACCACCCAGTGGGGCATCTCAGGGCTCAGCTGCTGGAACAGGGTAGTGTATCTGGTGACTCTCTGGAGGGAGGGGAGAGACCCCGAGGACAGGTGGGGCACAGTGGCCAGCCCACCGAGTGTCCTGTCTCGTGATCTGCCCCCGTAGACCCTCGCCCCCACTGGCTCCGTGCATCCTGGCATCCTTGCCAGGCCTAATTTACCTGAGAAGTTAGAAGCTCCCGCCACACACTGGCCAAAGACGAAGGGACAGGATGGAGCCGGGCCGTCTCTGAGCTGAGCGGGACGTGGGCGCCGTGCTGTGGTGTCCGTGTGAGTCCTGCAGGACCGGCCCGGGCCACGTCGGCCCTCCACGTGCAAGCCAACCGTGGGTGACTGTGGCCTTCCAGGACCACAGGGAGCAGGTGCACGGCCCTGACCTTCATGGCCTCCGAGGAGAAGCTTCTGGTGGCCTGGTAGCCGACAAGTCTGGAGATACTGATTTCTTCTCGGTGTTGGAGCCACAGGGACACGGTCAGCCGGAACTCAGGCACCTGGCGATGCTGTTGGACGAGGTACGAGGGTGACCTGCTAGGCAGCTGGGGCAGGGCAGAGGGCCCGTGAGCCAGGCTGTCAGGGGTGTGGGTTCAGCAGCAGCTCCGCAGACGTGAAGGCTGGTGGCAGGCGGCCTCAGGAGCGGGGCTTAGGCATCAGGGTGGCCCCAGAAGTCAGGGACAGCCTGGGTGCGAGCCGCGGGGGAGGGGCGCTGTGGGAAGAGTGGGCACGGTCTTCAGACCTGAGCTTGCTCTCCAGGCTTTACTGGCCTCGCCTCCCTGCGCTCCAGCCCCTCGGCCAGGAGCTGCCCCCGGAGGGGCCCAGTGAGGAGGGGTCGGCGTGTGGGAGGTGGGGCCGGGTGGGACCCGAGGCCACTGGCAGGAACAACGAGGGAGGGATTCTTGAAGGAACACCACCAGGACTTGGTGACTGGGTGGCCTCGGGGACACAGGGAGGAGGAGGGTGAGGAGGGTGACCAGGGTGCTGGAGGCCGAGGGGTGGTGCAGGCAGCCTGTGTGTGAGGACCCCTGGTGGGGAACCGGAAACAAGTCCTGAGGGCGCAGGGGCGGGGATCCCGGCTCCGGCCCCCCTCACCAGCAGGACTGCCCCCTGTCACCCCCATGCGCAGGCCGTGAGTCCCGAAGAACGCTAGTCCTCACCGCCGAGCGGGACGAGAAGGTCCGGGTGGGCTGGGCCGCGGCGCCGCACCGCATCGAGTCCTGCCACGGGCACACGGAGGGAGTAGCCTTCCCGACCCCCAGGAGGGATCGGGAGGTGGGGACGCCGGCTGGGCGCCCAGGCCCACGGGAGAGGGACCGCCCCGCAGGTGCCGTGAGGCCCCTCTGGCTTCTGCCCGGGGCTCCGGAAACTTCACCTCCTCCTTGCCTTCCCTTCACTTCCCTTCCCGGAAGTTTCGGGGACCAGTTTTCTTGTTGGCACTGGGGTCTCAGACCCCAGCTGGTCTTGTCCTCCAGTCCGGGCTGGAGCCAGGTGGGAGGAGGCGGAGAGCTAACGCCCCTCTCCTCCGGCTTCTCCTAGACTTTGCAGAGTTTGTTTTCCTGGGTCTCCTCCTCCCAGAGATGTCCCTGAAGGTGTATGGCCTGGGGCCCCGGAGCTCCTTCCGGTCCTCATGCAGCTGCTCTGACTGTGGGGTGAGTAAGACCCTCACCAGAGATGCTGGCTGGGGGTCCAGGAGGGCCTAGCTGTCCCCGTGCTGACAGTGCACCCAGCCCCCTCCCACTAAGCTGTGCCCAGTGCAGGCTGGGGTCTGTGCAGCGGGGCCCAGGGGGTTGAGGGCACTGTGACCCTGTGTGGGTCAGAAGTCTTCCTATGGACAGGGAGAGGCCTTTGGCAGAGGGGCGGCCTGTCCTGTTCAGGCGCTGACTTATGGGGGTTCAGCCACAGGCTTCTCCCCACCTGCATGACGTCCTGCTCCCCACCCCTGACCCCGTGTGTAGACTCTGAAGCTCACTGAGGGTGCAGTGACCTGCTGTGTCCCTGGTGCGGCCATCTTTTCAATGTGCTGCTGCCCCATGGAGGGCTCAGTGTCCCCACAGAGCTCAGGGGGCCGTGGTCCTGATCCCTCACTGTCCTGCACATCTGGCTGCGGGCGGCTTGGCACACGGTCCAGCCCTCCTCGTGGGGCCGGGGGGAGCCATGGGCCTAGCAGGGTCCCCTCACCGGCCCCTGTAGGTCAGGGAAGGCTCGAAGGCAGGTGTCCCCAGGCCTCACTGGGACAGAGCCCAGGAAGCGGCACCCGCCTTCCCAGGCCAGCAGAGCACGTGGACACCTCTGTTGCCGAGCGCAGAGCTCGGGGGCGCATCTGCCCCAGTGGAGGCTTCCAGTGACGTGCGGCCGTGCCCTTTCCGAGGCAGGCTCACACCTCTGCAGACTTCTTAGGAACTGGGGGTGGGGGAGTGGGGTGGGGGGAGCCTGAACGTGGGCGGAAGTAACACTTCAGCTTGAAAATTCTGTGTGACTTTGACTTTTTCTGTCAGTGGAATTGACAGAACATTGTGTCCGTGCCTTTGTTAAATCCTCTCAAGGACCCCCGCTTTGTAGATGAGTAACTGGAAAAGCAGTATGATTGGCCCACGGCTGCCCAGCTAGTCTATGGGGAGCCAGTGTGGACCCCAAGTTCTGGCCCTGGAGCAGCGGGTTCATGCCACGCAGGCTGCCTGACCTCTGGGGAAGGAGGGGCTCCTGGGGTGGGCGCTGCGACACGGACCCCAGGGTTCCCGAGACCGCCTTCCTGTCCTTTGCCTCCTTGGTCACAAGGAAGGGCTGTGGTGCACATAGGCCAGAGGGGACCCAAAGGGCTGAAGTGACTTCAGAGAACCCTTAACCTTGACCTTAAACTCGTAAATGTGTTGTGTCTTCTGGTTTGAACTAACTGGATCCCGGGACATGGGCGTAACTTACACAGAAGCTAACAAATTATTCCAAAGTTTAGCAGCGTACAGTGTGTCTGCTGTCTCACAGTTTTCTAGATCAGGAGTCCAGGCCTGACTCTGCGGAATGCCTGTGGCCCAGGGTCCCTCGGAGGTCACAGTCACACCGAAGGCCGGGACGCAGTCATTCCAAGCCTGGATGAGGGCTGGAGGCTTTGCTTTCAGGCTCGTCACATGGCTGCTGAGAGGACAGACTCCGACAACAGACCCCTGAGCTCACGCACATGGTTGGTGGCAGGCCTCGGTCTGTCACACGGGCGTCTCCAGACTCTGTGTGTGTGTCCTGACGACATGGCGGCTTGTGACCTGAGAGAGAGACTGAGGGCACCGACGGCAAGGGACAGAGACCCAGTCTCTGGGAGATGGCCCGTCAGTTTTGCTGTTTTATTTGTTAGAAGTGGGTCACGTGGCCCAGGCCACGTTCAACAGGGGTGACCGGTATTACCCAGGGACGTGAAACCCAGGAGGCAGTGTCCCTGGGGCCATCTTAGAGGCTGCCTGCCGCAGTCCAGCCTCTGCCCCCAGTGATTCCTGTCCTTCCCGGTGTGAAACGCACCCACCTTCTGCTGCTGCCCCGGCCACACCCATCGTCGTGTGAGCTCGGGGTCCAGGGCGTCATCGTCCACAGCAGGCCGGGGTGTGGTCTGGGCTCCTCAAGTCCCTTTCCGCGCATGGACCTGGTGAGCTGAGGAGACAAGACACCACCCGCGTGGTCATGGGACGGGCACGGGCACCTGCCGCAGGCTGCCCTGTTGTGGGGACAGTGGGATGCGCAGGAGTCCCTGGCCCATAGCAGTTCTGTCAGTTTCCCTCAGGTTCCATCAGATCCCATCAGGTTTTTTGTTTCCCTCAGGTCCTCTCAGGTGCTGCTGGCAAGGCTGACTGGGGGGTGGGAGTCTCAGAATTGGAGGGGACGTGTGCCCCACCGGCCTGGGAGCAGCTGCGCTGAGCAGGGCAGAGCTGGAAGGGCCGGGTCTCAGCCCGCCGGCCCCCTGCCCCTGCCCCATCCCTGCTGGCCACCAGCCTGCCTGCATGCTAGGGGGTACCTCACCTCACTTGCTCTCCCTTTGCAGCTTCCCAGAGGATAGAGCCATCTCCTGGGCTGAAGAATTTTCCAGAAGCCCAACCTTCCCAACCTCTGCAGGTCTCTGTCACACTGGGACCCAGCTCCCCCCCGCCCAATACCTGCCCAAGAACCCCCTTTCTTCCTCCCCCCATCCTCATCCTCCCCCACACCCCAGCTGGGGGCCCAACCACCTGAGGTCCCCGGCGTCCCACCTTCGCGGCCCACGCCGGTAGGGGGCAGGCAGCGTGGCCATGTGCCCCCCGGTCAGCGTGCGGTACGGGGACCGGGCTTGTCCTGCCTGCACCCATCCTGGACGTACCGGCTTCAGCATGGCCACCGACCGGGGCTTTGCTTCGCCTGCTTCAAAGCTGCCGTCCTGGAGCTCAGAGACCTGCTGGAGTCGGAAGACTGGGACCCTGAGCCGCTGGACCAGGCCGGGCCGGGGACAGGGACAGGGCCGAGCTGGGGGCAGGAGGGGTCTGTGGAGTGGCGGCAGCCCCCCCCCCCCAGGGTCAGAGGAGGAGGGCCCGGACCACCACTTTGTGCCCACCGAGCTGGAGCCTCAGGACGCTACACCCCTGGGCCTGGGCCCTGAGGATGCCAACTGGACCCAGGGCCTCCCCTGGAGGCTCGGGGGGCCCCCCACCTGCTTGCACTCGCAGGGCTTTCTCAAAGTGGACCTCCCCCGGGGGAGCCCATGGTGTTGGAGCTGGGCACCACCAGGGCCGTGGATGCTGCTGAAGCTGAGGTCCGGCTGAGGGACCTGCGGGTCATCTCCATGGTGGGCTGCTACGCCGCTGTCTACCTGCTGAGGACGGCGGGCCGGTGTCGGGAGGTGCTGCCGCGCCCGGTGAGGTGCGGGCGGTGGGGCTCCAAGATGCACTCCCTGAGCAGGACCTGCACCGAGGGCAGCTGAGCATTCTGGAGTCCACGCCTCCGGGCCAGGAGGAAGGGCTGGTCCCTGCGGACACGGCCCTGCTCAGGAGGGGTTCACCATCCTCTCTTACACAACCTGGACCCGTTTATTGAGCACCTACAACACTCCAGGCTTCAGGATGCGTCACCATACAAACCAGAGGGTTCCCAGGGGGAGGCTTCCCCTCCATGGACGGAGACACGATAAAAGACGTGGGTGGGATGGAGGAGGCGGTGGGGGATGGGGGTCCGATGCGCCAGAGGACGGGGGGCCTCTTGAAAGTAGGCAGTGTCCAGGGGAACCAGAGTCTCCTACCAGTGTCACATCCAGCCACCCTTCTCGTCCTATTTGCTCTGCCCACCTGCTGCGCTCTGTGACCCATTGGTGGCTCGTCTTTCCAAAGGGCAGGAAGCTGCACAATGGACGTGTCCCCCAGACACTGTGACCACAGCCAGGGTCATCACACCCTTAGAGGCTGCCCTTCCAGAAAGAACTTCCAGTATTGTTTGCTTATTTCAAAATAATGCACATTCATTATCCACGATTTAGAAAACAGACAAAGCAAATTCAGGAAAATTAACATTATCAGCAACCAACCCACAGAGGGCGGTCAGTACCCGGTGGGTATTGTTCTGTGGTTTTCTGTGGATATTTAGACTGTTTCGTTTCAAAGTGTCTTTTACAGTGTGGTGTCTGCGAGTTAGTACTGGGTGCGAGGAACAGCTGTGGACCGGCAGGAAGGGGAGGGCCTGGGCACTGACACCCCGCGGCACTGTCCTCAGTCCTTCTGGGGTGGGGTCTAGGTGAGGGGGGCCCTACTATGTCCCCTGGGCAGGTCCAGAGCCTGGCGGGGGCCCAGTGTCCCCTCTTTGCCCTCATGGCCAGGTGTCCCCTGGAACCAGAGTCTGCGAGCTCCCCCAGAGGACTCGGGCGCACGTGCAGGAAACGGTCCTGGAGCAGGAAAGGGCCGAGCCTGCGCTGGGGCCGCGGGCCCTTCGCCGGAAGGACCCAGGGGTCTCAGCACCATACCAAGTCCTTTCGGTGGAGCCGAACACGTCTGCGGGTTTCCAGGCAGCTGGGGACCCCAGCGGGGGCGGAGGCCGCCCGTGGAGGCAGGGTCTCGACAGCGCAGCAGCCCGTGGGCAGGGCAGGGCTGGGGATGGGAGAGCGGCAGGTGGGTCAGGAGGCTCTGACGCTCGGAAACGCTGCTCCCGAGCAGTGACCAGGGCGGGGTCTGTGCGGATCCGGACGCCCCTCATGTGCCTCGGCCCGAGGGAGGCCAGTTGGGCCCCACAGGCACATGGACAACCTGGGCTCGCCGAGCATCGAGTTTCTAGAATCTTCTGTACAGCAGACTGGGTTTGTTTCCTGGAGTGCAGCAACACTGGCTCTTTTCTCTCAGGCAGTAGGCAGCGCGGCGGGTACGGCTGAAAACGCCCCTCGTCACCTCACCTGCCGAAGGCGCCTCCTGCCCGCAGTGACGCTGCCCTCAGACCACCTCCCCCCTGAGCCCGCGCTGGGTAATGCAGCCTCGGTGCCTGGGCTGGGGGCGGCGCGGGTGCACCCCCTTCTCTCAGGGGCGCCTGGAATACTCGACGCTGTGGCTGTGGGCAGGGGGCCGCGGGCCGAGTGGACTTGTGAGAAGAAGAGAAAGACGCATGCACGGCGGGCAGGTGTGGGGCCGGAGGGGGCTCGGACATGGTTTGCACCCTCAGCTTCCTGCACCACCGGCGCACAAACCTCAGGGTCGTCACCTCTGAGCACAGTGTGTCCCAGGGGTGTCGGGAGGGAGGGTCCTCCCCAACTGGGCCCTCAGCACTCCACCCGGCTCCTGTGCCAGCTCCTTCCAGAGACTTCCGGGCACCTTTGGAGTCGGGCTGTAGGCTCCCCAGCTGGAAGGTTCCGGAGGGCAGAGGCAGCACCACGGGGCCGGCTCACAGTCGCTCTGCTTTGGGGGGGGGGGTAGTACACGCTTCCAGGCCTCTGTGTCCCCCACCACAGCCCGCAGGGGCCAGGACCCGCAGCGAGGCTGACTCGGGGCTCCTGCCTCCGAGCTGCATGGGTCTGAGGGGGTCCCTCTGAAGGTCTGAGTGCCCTGATCTGGGGGAGCCTCCTCCTCTGCCCGCCCCCGGGGGGAATGCAGAGGCGGCCTGGGGGTACAGAGCCATCAGCCACAGAATGCACCCAACAGAGAAGACCCTTCTGGCCCATCTTCTTTTCCCCCAACACCCAACAAAAGTGGCATCTCCTTAAAAACACACACTGGGTGATGCTAAGGGGGGGAAATACCGGGAGTCAGGGTCCCGGGTGAATCAGAGCCACGCTGGACGGCCGCCCCCAGCCTCCGGCTCGTCACCAGCTGCCCCGTGCTCAACGAGCAGCATACTTTTTGGTTAAAGACAGTTTTAAATATTTACCTCGGTTCAGTCCATTCGTGTCGAAGCCGGAGCAAAACCACCTGCACAGAGCGCAGCTAGAAGGTTCGGACCCTCTCAACTCCCCTGGGGAGGGCGCTGAGCGCAGGCGCCAGCCGCCCTGCTCCCGGAGTGAAGGCCCCCAAACCCATGTGGGAGGCCCTGCGGTCAGCCCCTCGGGGCCACTGTGGACCCCACAGCTGGACCCGCCAGGGGCGCCCTCAGGGGGTGCTGCTGGGCCCACAGAGGCAGGTGCACCTGACCCGCCCTGACGTGGCCACGCAGATACCCCAGGCCCTGGATGCGGCTGACTTACTGTGTGCCCATGGCACCCCCTGGTGGTCATTTCAGGCTGGATAGACTCCCCAAACCATCCACCTCCGGCAAAGGAGAGCCAGCCACACACTCAGTCTCAGTACCTACACACTCCGTCCCAGTACTTACACACTCCGTCCCAGTAGCCACACAATCAGTCTCAGTACCTACACACTCAGTCCTGGTACCCACACACTCGGTCCCAGTACCTACACACTCAGTCCCAGTACTTACACACTCCGTCCCAGTAGCCACACACTCAGTCTCAGTACCTACACACTCAGTCCCGTTACCCACACACTCGGTCCCAGTACCTACACACTGAGTCCCAGTACTTACACACTCCGTCCCAGTAGCCACACACTCAGTCCCAGTACCTACACACTCAGTCCCAGGACCCACACACTCAGTCCCAGTACTTACACACTCCGTCCCAGTACCCACACACTCCATCCCAGTAGCCACACAATCAGTCCCAGTACCTACACACTCAGTCCCAGGACCCACACACTCAGTCCCAGTACTTACACACTCCGTCCTAGTAGCCACACAATCAGTCCCAGTACCCACACACTCGGTCCCAGTACCTACACACTTGGTCCCAGTACCCTGCAGCTCCAGGAAGAAGCAGCACCAACAGCCTATCCTCTGAAACTTGCTGGAACATTCGTCTCTGCAATCTGCCCGGGCCTCCGCTTTCTGATCTGTGCAGTCAGGGCAGGCCGTGGGTCCCCCGGCTCTTGGGGCCCAGCGTCTTGTCTGGCAGAGGCCCTGGCTGCCGGGCTGAGTTGGGACAAGCGGCACATCTGAGCCGCCTCAGCTCCTTCCTCCCCCGGTCCAGCTCTACCTCCCTCCCAGCCCCGCCCTGAGTGTGCACTTGTGAGCACCCATGGGTGTGGAAAGGGTGTGTGGCGTGGGCGTGAGCATGTACTGCCACCATACATGTGTTGTGCACATGTGCGAGAATGGGTGTGCGGCGTCTGAGTGTTGAAGCGGGTGCCTTGGTTTCTGCGTCGCCCCGCCCCCCCCCAGGCCAAGTCTGGAGAATTGAAGCAAACGGAAGAGCCAACTAATGATCACAGGATCGTGGGTGGGGAGGGCCTGGCCCTAGAGACAGGGCCACAGAGTTAGAGGGCTGAGACCCTCTGTTGGCGAAGGTTACCTTTGGGCGTGGGTGACAACGGGACATCCACACTGTGCTCCTCTGTGTTTTCCACGGCTTCCAAAATGAACTTGAACTACTGTGGAAACAGGCAACCGAACAGCCATCGCGTTCTCATCCTGCCACAGTCCAGGCGGGGCGGCGCCGTGCGGAGGGACAGCGCAGCCTTCCCTTGCAGACAGAAAAGCCAGGCCCGGGCGCCCGGGCTGCCGCGGCCCCGACCCCTGAGCCGTTGAGGACGTTGGCCAAGTGAACCCTCGCTTGCTTCGCTCTGCCCGTGGCGACTGGGACTCTGCCCGATAAACGGCTTGTGGCTGGCAGCGTGGGCTCCTGCAGCGCCCCCTGGGGCCCTGTGAGCACGCCACCCGCCCAGCTGCCCCGAGCTGGTTTCTGTCACAAAGTCAGGAATGGCCGTGCTCGCCCGGGGCTCACCCTGGAGGACACCCAGGTACATGCAGACACGTGTTCAGCCCCGAGACAGGGTGAGGCCAGGGTCGCAGGCCTCAGCCAGGCTACCTGCTGTGGTCCCCCCTGCTGGCCCAGCCCCGGGGAAGTGGACAAACATAAGGTACCGTGTCAGAGCCCAGGGCCCTGCATCCCCAGCCACCGGTCACCCTCGTCTGCAGGACCTTACACACAGCCGTTTGGGCCTCAAGCTGACTGTCAAGCTCTGTCCTGGCGACCTGGAGAGAAGCCCCCAGAAGTGGGCGGTGCTCACGTCACCAGAGAGGGTTTGACCCCGGGGTTCTTCAGGCACGGCTTAAAATACCGACTCCGTAACAACCAAGCCCTTCGGAAGTGCCAGGTCACGTGGGAAAGTGACCCGCTGACCCTGCGGCCAGGGCAGGGCCTGCCCGAGGAGGAGGTGACACGCTATGTGGCAGACGGCCCATCGCGGCCCTTGTGTAAAGTCACAGCCTGTGTTCCCCTTGGCAGAACAGGACTCCAGAATTCTGACAGGACCTTCCGGAAACCCGTGTCCCCTCCGTAGCAGCTGCCAATCCTTTGTGTCATGGCGTGGGGGACCGCCAGCTGGATCTAGATGTCCGCCCCGTTCTAATGGTTTTATAATCAGGAAAACTTGTAAGAGAAAGGCTGTTAAAGCCAAATCCAAGCTGTGCGAATCGATGAAGCAACCGGGGAGGGCCGGGCGTGTGGTGGGGGCGTGGGAACAAAGTCACTTCCTGCTTGAAACCAGCTGTCACCCAGCCCGCACGCAGCCCGGGGCCCCAGACCTCGCTTCCGATGGCCATAGGGAGGCCGGGAGGAGGCAGGGCTGGAAGAGGGCTGAGGTGGATTCAGGGCGGCCGTCCACTCAGCCTTCGTGTTGGAGTGTGGACTCTCCGTGGCAGGAGCTCTGCGGGGGATGCCAGCCGCTCTGAGATTTGTGCTCTGTGCCTGGCTGCCCCCGCCAGGGCACCGCCCATCTCCCCGGTGGGCTTGGAGGACCTGGGTCGGGATCCCACCAGCATGGGAGGGTATGTGGCTGTGACCCCAGCCAGAGGCAGAGGGATGGCCCTTTGTGCCCCTGGGAGCCTGCGTAGGGGATGGGAGCGTGGACCCTGCTGAAGGTCAAAGCCACGGGCAGCTGCACACTCAGCCCGACAGGCTGTCTTTATGAGCACAGTGCTGTGGGTTTAGTGCACTCACGGTGCTGTGCACCAGCACCTCGGTCTGGTTGCGGCCTTCGGTCGCTCGAAGGGACCCCCGTGGCATCAGCCTCTCTCCCTCCCCCTCCCTCAGCCCCTCGGCCACAACTCTCCGTCCTTTCTCTGTAGATTTGCCTGCTCTGGGCGTTTCGTGGAACCACCTGTGTGGCCTCTGTGGGCTCCGTTCACTCAGCACGAGGCCATAAGCTTCATCCGTGCTGAGGCCTGTGTCCGTGTCACTCCTGTTTGGGGCGGAGGACAGTGCACCCTGCGGATGACCACCTTGTTCATCCTCGCGTCAGCTGCTGGACATTTCAGTTTCCACCGTTCGGTGGAACAATGAAGGAAGCCACTGCGAGCCTTCCTGCAGGTTTGGTTTGGGTGTCTGTTTTCAGCTCTCCAGGTGTGCCCCCAGGGTGGGCTGTGGGTCACACACGCGGTGACTCCATGTGTCACCTTGACAGGGACCGCCACGCCGTCTGCCACAGCGGCCACACCATCTCACCTTCCCACCAGCCTGGCCTTTCAGGGCCTCTGCCTCGACGCACGTTTTCTCGGGGGTCCAGGCTCCGCTGGAGCAGAGCCCGAGGGGGGAGGGGCCGAGGAGGAACCGGGGGTCGGGGCGGCCGAGGGCACCAGCGGAACCGGCCAAGGCCAGGCAGTCTGTCGCGGGGTTGAGGGAGATGGGAGGGCTCTGGGGAGCAGGGCCCGGAACAGGACGCAGTGCAGGTGACGGGAGCCCCATCCACGCCGGCGGAAGCATGCGCGCTTCAGAGCGGTGGCCGCTAAGTTACAGCCACTTTCTTCCGTGAACGGGAACGTGGTGCGTGCGACACACCCGTCACGCCCAGCGGCACCGAAGGCTGGTGTTCCCCGACCGTGTGTCGCAGGCGTAGCGTAGACGCCCAGACGACGCCCAGAGGGATCGCCCAACGTGCCAGGATTCAGTCCTGCTTTGGGTGAAGGGTTTGCCGCACCTGCTTTACTATTAACTTAATTCCAACTCAGGCTGCGTTTCTGAATGAGAGGAAGAAAATTTACATTTATTTCACTTGTCTGTAAGCTGGCTGATAAGGTATATATTTTCTGAAAACTAAAAGCATGGATTTGCGGCCGAGACGATGTCCACCAGGTGCGGGTCCGGGTGAGCATGGGGAGGAGCACAGGCTGAGGTGACAAGCTGGTGGCCGGGGCGGCGCGGGCTGGTCCCCGCGATCTCGTGAGTCAGCAGGGAGGCCCTCACCCTGACTGCCCACCCCTCCGGCTCGTCCCTGGTGGAGGCCTCAGCCTCGGTCTCTAGTATTTTCCATGCTTCCAACCCCGGGGGCCCAGAAGTGAACTAGAAACCCAGACCCCGGTTTCCTCCATGGGAACGGGGCAGGGTGAGCACACACGAAGTCAGAAAGTCAGAGGCGCAGCTCTAACGACAGGAAAACAGCGTGGAGTCCTTCAGGGACCGCCTGCCTGGGCACCGCGGCGCCGTGCTGCGGCGTGCGTCCCGGTGGGCCCGAGAGCTCCGGCCGCCAGCGAGCCCTGGACGCTGGGGGCCCGCCCTCCCCGTCCCCAGCCTCAGAGCTGCGCCCGCCTGGGGTGGAAACCTCCCACGTACCGTGCTGCCGGGCGCCCCGGGTGTGGACAGGCGGGGGTGGGGCCGATCACACCGCACTGTCCGGGTCCTTCTCCTGCGACCACAGGCAGAACACATCCCCAGCCCCTCGGCAGTGGCTTATTTTTTCCTTTTCTTTCTTTCTTTTTCTCTTTCTTTCTTTCTTTCTCTGTTTCTTTCTTTCTCTCTCTCTCCCTCTCTCTCTTTCTCTCTCTCTCTCTCCCTCTCTTTCTTTCTTTTGAGAGCGTGAGCAGGGGAGGGGCAGAGAGAGAGGGAGAGAGAGTCCCAAGCAGGCTGCATACCCGGTGCAGAGCCTAACACGGGACTGGATCCTGCAACCCTGGGAAACTGTCCTGAGCTGAAATCAAGAGTTAGACGCTCAATCGACTGAGCCACCCAGGCGCCCCAGAGACTAATTTTAAAAATAAAACTTAATTCTGACAGTTTGTACACGTAAACCTGCCACAGTTTTATTTCCAGTTTGGCGCCAGGAAAGCAGCATTGCTGGGGCTACCGTGTGTGCGCACGTGGGTGTCCACGGTGGGGCTGAGCGTGCAGCACTGCAGGCCTCTGAGGGTCCATGAGCGCCGTGTTCTCTGGGGCACATGCCTCCCTGGGGCCGGCGGCCATGGTGGGGTGGCCCTCGCTCGGCAGCCGCAGGTCTGGACACAGGGCTGAGGGGCGGCCGCCCCCGGCCTTCGCCGCCGGCTCCTCTGGGTCGGCGCTGTCCTCGGTCAGCAGCGGGTCCCCTGTGCCGCTCCGCCCTTCCACGTCCCATCGGCGCCCCTCGCCCCTCACACCCACCCTCACACGCCCTCCGCACACTCAGGGCGCACATGCACACCCTCGTGGCCCAGGTGTGCAGAGGTCAGAGAGCTGCCCCCAGAACGAGACGTCACCACGCCTGGCTCCGGGCCGAGCTCTCCTCCGAGTTGCCTGGTGCTCTGGCCTCTCTGCTCCCCAACTCTGCCCGGGAGGGGCCTGCGCCTCGTCACAGTCAGGCCTGGGGGCCGGGCGCCCGGGAGCCCTGTGGGCCCCTGAGGGCCACGCCCTCCACCTTTTTGTTCCTCAAACATCCGGGCTGCCCCGACCCTTTGTTCTTTCCTATGAATTTCAGAAGCAGCTTTTCTAATCTTATGAAAAACCCCCTTAGGAATGGCCTTGAATTTCAGGACAGCGGGTGTCTTTGGGTCCCACTCCATGCGAGGGGTCAGGGAAGTGCAGTGGTCTGGTGGCGTCCACGTGGGGAGCACGGACGCCGGGGCCCGGCAAAGCTGCCCCCAGGAGACCCGTGTGGCCGCGGCTCAGAGGAGCGCCCCGCGGGGCTCCAGTGACCTCACGCCCGTGAACCTTCATGGGGACAAACAGCTGCAGGCTGACGCACGAAAGCGGCCGTTCGGAACTCTGCCTGGCGCTGTCATTAGGACTCACGACGCCGTGTGACAGAGCCCACGAGAGCCCTGTGTGGCGAGAGCCTGGGAGGGGACAGCCGGCAGCTCAAGGGAACGAGGTAGGTAAGGCGCCGAACCACAGCTGGGAGGGGGAGACGGGGTGCAGGGGCCGCCAGGAGCGGACTGGTGTGGCCAGTCTCGGGGGCGACAAGCCTGTCACCTCCCCAGCACGCCCCTTGGGGGCAGTCGGCTGCACTCCTGGCCTGGAACCCCAGCAGCCAGGCGGTCCACTGCAGCGGCTCATGGGGACAACGGCGGGAAAGGGGCCCAAGGCCGGCTGACGGCGCAGCCCCCGCGGCCCGCGCGGCTCTCTGCGGGGACCCGGGGACTGGGGCTCACGGCTGCCCTGCAAACGGAGAGGCTGGGAGTGGACGGGCGCGTGCTGCTCTTTGACTTTATTTGTATAAATAAGGAAAGTCTGAAAGGCTCCAGAGGAGCGTGGTGAAAGAACACGACCGTGTTCTCTTCACCCTCCGCCTGTGCGACGGCGTCGTCTCTGGCCCACACCCCGGGGGGCCGTCGGGGTAGGGGGGCCCCCGGCTTGCAGGGAGGAGGCCAGCAGCAGCGGGGGCGCTGGGAAGGGAGAGCGTCCTTCCCTGAGGGGGTGTCACCCTGAACAGCACAGCAGCCACCCTGTCACCGCGCAGTGAGCGTCCTCGGACACAGCGAGGACCTGCCGGGGCCGCAGGGAGGGTCCCTGAGCGGGACCCACGCGGGAGGGGCCGCCACGCTCGCCCACACCGTCAAGGCCCGAGACTCAGGACCCGTTTGTTTTATGAGGAGGACCTGACTCCGAATTCTCCGGAAAATGTGCTCAGCACGGCCAGTGAGAAACGGAAGCAAAACTGAATAAGAATGAAGGCCTTGATGGGGGGTCGGGGGGGTCGGGAGGCACGTGGTCCTGAGTAACCGGAAAAATGTGCTCGCGTGGGAAAAGTGAGGGAAGAGGGAGGCGGCCGTCACGTGATTTGGACGAAGCGGAGAGAGAACTGCCAGCTGGGTGCTGGCCAGGGGCTGCTCCTCATCACCGGCTCAGGGACCGTGTTGTTGGCGCCACACCTCGAAGCCGGCAGGGCGCCCGGGGGGCTGGGGCCACGCGGCCGACTCCCGGTTTTGGCTCCGGTCACAATCTCATGGCTCGTGGGAACAAGTACTTAGCCGCGCTCTGCTGACAGCACACACCTGCTTGGGACTCTCTCTCTCTTTCTCCCCCCCCCACCCTTGTGCATGTGCTCTCTCTCAAAATAAATAAATGTTAAAAAAACTATCGCTGGTGTATATTAATTTACTGTCCTAACTTACTGTAATTTATTGCACTAATCTACTGAGCCCAACGCCAGTTCTCTGTGACATTTCATGAGCAGCTCTTTGTAACACAATCGCCGGGGCGCCTGGGGGCTCAGTCGGTTAAGCGTCCGGCTTCGGCTCAGGTCATGATCGCACGGTTCGTGGGTCCAAGCCCCGCGTCGGGCTCTGTGCTGACAGCTCGGAGCCTGGAGCCTGCTTCAGATTCTGTGTCTCCCTCTCTCTCTGCCCCTCCCCTGCTCGTGCTGTCTCTCTCTGTCTCTCAAAAAAAAAACACTAAAAAAAATTAAAACAATTGCCGTGTCCGGCCCAGTTCGGGAGCTCATCAGTCAGAACGGAAGATGGAGTCTCTCATGTCCAGAAATTTTACACAGTCCTCCCTGGACCAGCAGCCGCCTCCAGAGGAGGAGGGGGGGCTGCAGGAGGGGCCCCCACCTGTGCCTCCCTCGTATGGGAAAAGGGTTAAAAATCCGATCGCCTGTTAGCAGTACTGACTGAGCACCTACTGTGTACAGAACGGCACCCGGCGCTGTGGAAGAGCAGGAACGTGGCAGAAC
>PJEM01016840.1:0-24252 GCA_004023845.1 Helogale parvula | reverse complement strand
TAAAAGTAGTGGCACAGAGGAAAGTGACCATGAGCAAGGAACAAAAATCTTCAATAAAAAAAGAAACGTGAATGAGTCTGTAGACAATTACAATAAAGACAGGTGGTCTGTGGCATTGTTTTCTGACATAAACTTCAAAGCTAGGGTGTTAGGAAAGAGTGAATAAATAAGAAGAGTCTAGGAGTAACAGGAGAAAAGACGGCAATCACTTTTTCTCTGGGACCAGTCATCTTCCAGTTACTATGCTGCACAATACATCACTCAAAACCATAGTCGCTGAAAATAGCAGTAATTATTCATTATCCCTCATGGTTTCTATGGGTCAAGGATTTGGGGGCAGCTCAGGTGCGTAGTTCTGGCTCATAGTATCTCATGAGGTTGCCTTCACTAGCCATGTGGTGTTCCAGTCATCCATCAAAAGGTCTGGTTGAATCTGGAGAATCCATTTTCAAGGTGTCTCATCTACTTGACCAGCAACCTGGGGCTGCCTGTTGGTTTGGGATCTC
The DNA here is from genome assembly GCA_004023845.1 of Helogale parvula. NCBI lineage: Eukaryota > Metazoa > Chordata > Mammalia > Carnivora > Herpestidae > Helogale > Helogale parvula. The sequence goes on along the minus strand of PJEM01016840.1, from coordinate 23,746 downwards.
AGTTCCTCTCCACACGTGCCTCTCCAAGAGGCTGCTTGAGCCCTCATGATACGGCAAAGCCTTTCCTCAGAACATGTTGTTGCAATAGTCCAAGCTGAAAGTTGCAATGTCTTTTATGACCGAGGCTTGGGAGTTGCACACTGTCACTTACACTACCTTCTATTGGCTAAAGGGTCAGATCGGACTCACTGTGGGAGGTGACTGTACAGGGCATGACTCTTGGCAGGAAGGATCGTTGTGGGCCTTCTAGGAGTGAAGCTCCCATGGGTGGTATGACAGCGTGGGAGAGAAAACAGCCACCACTTGAGAAGGCTGCAAGGAAAGCAGTGTCCTCAGGGGGAAGTAAAATTTCAGTCACAGCAAAGAGAAGTTCTAGAGATTTTTCAGGAAAAGAAAAAAACCTCTAGGAATTAGAAAATAGGGAGTTTTGTTAATGTTTGATCTTGAATTCCACAGCACACCAAGAAGGAACTTGAGAGCTGGGGATGGGGAGCAGACAAGAGGATGGATGCATAGACTGCACAGTGACGAGAGTTTGGGGGCGGGGGGAGCTGGACCCCTTGGGTGTCTTGTACTGAGTGACATAAATAAAATTATAGGGCATAACAAGATTAGTCTTGATGGCTGTATTAGTCTTCAAAAAACAGAATCATTTTATAAATTCATAACTAACTACACAATCTCCCTTCTGTAGGCTGTAGACCCAGGAGCTCTTGGTACAGTTCTGAGAATCTGAGAACCAACCAGTGTAAGCCCCAGCCCAAGAGGAGGAGCTGACTGATGTCTCAGCTCAAGCAATCAGGTGCAGAAAGCGAATTCTCCCTTCCTCTAACTTTTGTTCTATTCAGGAGCTCAAGAGATTGGATGGACAATGCCCACCCACTTTAAGGAGGGCAAACTGCTTTACCCAGTCTGCAGATGCAAATGTTAATCTCATTTGCAAATCCCTCACACAGACACAGCCAGAAAGAACGTTTCCTCAGATATATGGGCACCCGGGATCCAGTCAAGTTGACACGTAGAATTAACCATCACAATTTCTTTGAGGCAGATAGTTGTGGGGAAGAAATGGGCGTTACAAAGATAGATAGTGGTATGACCATGAGCATATAGGGTCCACCTGGTTATTCTTTCTCCCTGAGCCCCATAGGCCAGGCCAAAAAGAGAAAAGTGATAAAAGAAAGTATTCCACTTTTTGCCCCTTTATTTAGTGATTTTTTTCCTGAATAATTCTCTCACTTACATTTTATTATTAGAGTTGTATTATTTGAAATAATTTTATCTGTTTTATTTACATGTTATTATTAGAGCTTGTGAACGTCACTCTTTCCATTTTTTAAATCTTCAGTATGACTGACTTTGGCACAGATCCCTCAAAAATATCATGCTTAATTTTTATACTTTTTTTCTAATGCTGCTTATCCATCAATGGTGAGTTAATGTATCTGTACATATGAATCTAATTTTGCTCCTTCTCCAAAACCCATCAAAATGAATTATGGACAGATAGGGAGAACAGGAGAGGACACCAGAGCAAGAAAATTTCATAAGCCAGGAAACAATAGAAGAAGGGGTAACTGATTTCTAAAACTGAGCAAGCCAGGTCCTCTACCGATATTGGGGAAAACTGAGGACTCCACCCAACTTATACCACTGAATCCGGAGAAGGCACAGGAATTGACGACACCAAAATAACACTGGAATTGGTGATAAAGAAGGGGAGACGTTGTAGAATGGTAGCTAGAATAAGGAAGACTAAGGTCAAAGTTACTAGAAAGTAGTTATGTGTCTAAATCATCTACGTACCTCTAGGCTGCCAGACAACGGTATGATTTTTTTAAGGTGGTATTTTTTTCCATTATTTATCTTTTCTTTTTTCTCTTTGTTTTTTAAGTTTCTTTATTTATTGAGAAAGAGAGAGAGAGAGAGAGAGAGAGAGAGAGAGAGAGAGAATGAGAGCAAATGGAGGACAGGCAAAGAGAAAGGGAGGGAGAGAATCCCAAGGAAGCTCCATGCTGTCAGCACGGGGCCTGACATGGGGCTCAAACTCACGAACTCTGAGATCATGACCTGAGCCAAAACTAAGAGTTGAATATTTAACCAACTGAGCCACCCCAGTACCCTCAATCTGGTTGTACATTTTACGATGTACAATGTCTCAAAAAATGTATCACTCTACCTGAGAAAGAAGCTCCTGGAGAAACTGCCCATTGAGAAACTCGTAAAGACAAAATGTGGAATAGGAAAAACCAGAAGACAAATGAAGGGAGCCCCAAAGTTGAGGCTGAAGGCAGATGCCAGAATAACAACTGGTGATGGGATGTTGGACACGCCAAGTTTTATTTTGGAGCCATGCCGCTCAAGAAATAAACCAGTTGAGTCCTATCATCCCCAGGATCTTGCTTCTCCTCCTCCTCGTCCTCCTCCTCCTCTTCTTTCTCTTCCTCCTCCTCCTTCTCCTCTTTCTCTTTCTTTCTCTCTCTCTCTCTCTTTTTTTTTTTTTTGGTCATTCACCTTCTTTTTAGTTGAGGACAGAGTCCCCCCACAGACCTTGTACTTAGCTTGTTAAGTCCTTATTCTGCCTCTGTGTTCTGCTGCTCACTCCACAGGTTTCTGCCGCTAACTTTCTCCTAAGAGCTGGAACTAGCCAGAGGAAGTCTAGAAGCAGAAAACACAGAGCAGTCCACCCTTTCTTGGCATACTTTTGCTAAATGTCTAGTATCTGGTCTAGGGGCCCAAACTATAGTGAGCCTTATACTTGGCAGGATATCAGAAGGCCCTGCCCACTGACTTCCCTAGAAACCGTTTTGGTAAATGCTCAGGGAACCTGACACCAAATCATGACCCGTCAGCTCTGTTGAGCCCATTTTTTCCTAGAAGCTGTGATCTGATAGTGGCAATGCCACCCTCCCTCATACAGAGAGACTGGCGCTGATTTCTCAGCTGTGCTTTTCTCCTTCCTTTTTTTCCAACTAAGAAATATATTATTTAGGAATACATATAAGGAAAATCTAGAAATTCAAACAGGAACTGATTAACACAGAAGTCAGATTAATGTTTATCTTTAAAGAAGGAAGATGGATGTGGTCCAAGGAGAACAGCAGGGGCAGCAGGGGTTGGGTTTCAAATTTCTATGTTATTCAAATGTTATTGAAATGTGTTCAATATGTTATTCAAATATGTTATTCAAATTTCTATTTCTTTTATTAAAATTTTTTAACATTTATAAATTTTTTAGAGAGAGCATGAGTAGGGAGAGGGCAGAGAGAGAGAGAGGGAGACACAGAATCTGAAGCAGGACCAGGCTCAGAGCGATCAGCACAGAGCCCAATATGGGACTCGAACTCCTAAATGGTGAGATCATGACCTGAGCTGAAGTTGGATACAACCGACTGAGCCATTTGATGCCCCTAAATGTTCGATTTCTTCATCTGAGTCATGGATACATACATATTTATATTATTTCTTAAACTGTCCATGTAAATATTATGTATTCATATGCATGATCCATTTCACAGTATTTTTAAGTAAATAAAAAAACAACAAACATAATTATACTATTATTTTAGTGTTACTGATTGAATGCTAGATTAACAGAAAAGTCTTAGTGTTGATTTGAGTCGTTTTTATAAGATGCAAGCGCCTGGAATAAATTTTTCACCTAGTAAAAACCCAATGGAAAAGTGTGACAGAGAGCCAAAAGATGTTGAAGACAGAGAAAGGGTAACATTTCCTAGGAGAGTAGGATGAGATGCCCTGGACAGAACCTTAGAGACTGGTCAAAGTGAAGGCTGCATGAGAAATAGAAGCTAGTCGGGCAAAAAAAGAAAAGTGCGAACTGAGAGACTCCCTAGGTCATTTGCTAAAAGTGTCAGGTTTCTAGACCGCATACCATTAAACTGTGAATTATTTAAATCCACCTGGAGCCAGATTCTGGAATGGAATGCCTCATATTAATTGTCTAATGTAGCAATGTAACTTATGATGTTAAATAAATAAACTCACCTGAAGTTGGCCTGCCATCCCTCACACCCGTCTCCTATCCCTGTGCCTTAACACACACTCGGATATGGATTGCTATTTAAGTAGGAATCTTTGCTATTACAAAGATATAGGCATATGTTTTCTAATAGACTCTTGATAGTGTCATGAAATTTAGAGATCATCAAAGATGTTGAGACAATGTTTCCTTTTATGTAATATTCTTCCTGAAAGTTAGACATATTTAGAACCTACATTATCCATTTTATTGAATCTAACAGGTCACAGGAGTATCACTTAAGAAAAAAGTCTCTAGTGAGATCATTAGCAAGTTAGCAGTTATAATTCATGGATAAGTGTTCATTCTGCTTACTACAGATAAAAATACAAATTGTGCTCATTGTGGTTAGAACTCATGCTAAATACATATAAATTGTAAAATATGTAGTGTTTTTTTTAAGTTTATTCATTTTGAGAGAGAGAGAGAGAGAGACAGAGAGAGAGAGAGAGAGAGAGAGAGAGAGAGAGATAAACATGATCAGGGGAGGGGCAGAGGGAGAGAATCCCAAGCCGCCTTGGTGCTGTCAGCACAGCCCGTAAGTTCCAGCCCTGTGTTGGACTCTGTGGTGACAGCTCAGAGCCTGGAGCCTGCTTTAAGTTCTGTGTCCTCTCTCTGCCCCTCCCCCACTCATGCTCTGTGTGTGTCTCTCTCTCAAAAATAAATAAATATTTAAAAAATTTTAAGAGCTTAATACATGCATTACTAAAAATATTAAAGGCTTAACAAGAAGTGTCATACGACTTGTACTGGTCTTCTTTAAAAATTTTTTGATCAGTACTAAGAAACTCTAAAGAAGATAAAAATAAGGGAGCCTGGGTGACTCTGTTGTTAAGCCTCGGACTTCGGCTCAGATCATGATCTTACAGTTTGTGAATTTGATCCTCATGTCTGTGCTGACCACTCAGAGACAGAGCCCGCTTCTGATTCTGTGTCTCCTCTCTCTCTGACCCTCCCTGGCTCACATTCTGTCTCTCTCAAAAATAAATAAACATTAGAAATTTAAAAGAAAAGAAGAAGATAAAAATAAATGGAATGATATAACATGGTCATCGTTCAGAATACTCAATAGTTTAAAATGTCAAGTATCTCTCAAATTTAGATTAAATATAAGTTTAATTACAATCACGATCTTGTTCTAGAACTGCAAAGAACGGGCAAAATCAGAAAACAACTTGGTAAGCTTTGAAGAATGGTAAATAGGTAAGTGTGTCCTATTACACATCAAAAATTATTAATAAAACTATAGTAATAAAAGAGTAGTAATAGTACAGAGATAGACAAACATGCGCAATGAAAAATGATAGGGAACCCCGAAATTCCTCATTTATGTGAACTCTTGATTTAAGACAGAAGCGATACTGCATAGCCATGGAGAAAGGACGGACTTCAGTCACTGGTTGGGCACAAATAGGGCATTCATGTGAAAAATGAAACTGGATTTTTGTACTTTCCACCACACCAAAATGTGACCAACAAATAATTTAAAAATATTGTTTTAATGTATATTTATTTTTGAGAGAGAGACACATACACACACAAATACAGAGTGTGTGCAGGGGAGGGTCAGAGAGAGACGGGGAACAGAATCCAAAGCCGGATCCAGTCTCTGAGCTGTCAGCACAGAGCCCTATGAGGGGCTCAAACCTACAAACTGTGAGATCACGACCTGAGCTGAAGTCGGCCATTTCACCGACTGAGCCACTCAGCTGCCCCAATGGAAAAATAATTTAACTTTCAGAAGAGATATTCGAGAATATCTCAATGAATTCCAGCATTTTCAAAACAAGATAGAAAAATGCACCAATCACGAAAGATGAATAAATGTGATGTTAAAATGCAGAACTTTTATGAATGTAGGAACAGATCATTTTAAATGAGTGCTTAAACTATGTGAATGTCCAGTGGAATAAGTGAAATTCATGCAGGATACAGGGTGAATTTTTCATTCGTTCACATTATAAAATATCTAACATCTCTGGCCTTGCCCATTATATATCACTGACAAAAAAATTCCCCACTCAAAAAACACACTCAGCACACAAACACACATGCAGGGTGACAAATTTAATTTTAATTTTATTTTGAATTTTATTTTTAAAAGAAGAGTGGTGTAATGCCCGAAACGCAGTATCCTCAAGGGCCAGAGACCACCAGGGAGACCGAGGCACGCATGCAAAGGCAAAGGGCTTTATTGCGGCCTTATAAGCTGGGCTCACAGACTTCACCAGCGCAGTGGATCCCTGCTGAGAGCACCCAACAAGGGTTGAGTAGGGTTTATGTGGGGTTTGGGAGGGGGGAGTTACAAGAAATTGTGGCATAGGTATAGTGATCCAATCATTATTGCATAACAGCATTGGCAGCAACTTTACCCATACATTTTGTTTAGAGCGTTCGTTACTTTTGGCGAAACCCAATCACAGTATTTAGAGTAGTTTTGAAATTAACCAGCGAGTCCAGAGTCTTGTTTGGCGACTAACAGGTTAACTTTAACATTAGGTAACAGGGTCCTATCTAGAGTTCCTATCTGCAGGCCTCACCTTTAGGAATGTGGGGAGAGGTAGCTGGCCTTTCCTGATTGGATACGGCAAGGTGGTCTGTCCTGCTCTAGGCAATAGGTAACTGCCTGATAGTTTTGGGGAAACTGAAACTTAGGCCTTCTAGTTCAGAGGGGAAACTTAAAGCCTGTCATGGCGTCTGTTTGGTTCAGACTCCTGTTCTTACAGAGGTACTATTTTTTAATGTTTATTTATTTTTGAATGAGAGAGGGCGGGGGGAGGGGTGAAGAGGCAGAGAGAGAGGAAGACAGAGGATTAGAAGCAGGCTCTGTGATGTCAGAACAGAGGGTGATGCCGGGCTTGAACCCACAAACTGGGAGACCATAACCTGAGCCGAGTTAGATGCTTAACTGAATGAGCTGCCCAGGCGCCCCAGGGTAACAAATCTTAAAGAACTTCATAAACTTCCCGAACACCTCTAAGGATGATGCCATCATCACTGAGAACCTCTGATCTTTGTCTTGGTTCATAGCAGCCTGGAATAAAGGCAATTTGTTTAACAGATAGACCAGACCTTGTCATTTAGTCCTGGCCAATTATGTGTTAGAAATATCCTTAAAGGAAAACGATATGCTATTCTATTCCTGAAGGATAAAATATGCTCTGTAGGCTTGATGGCAGGAGCCGGGGCAGCCATCTTGGATTTGGGGATGAAAGACACGCCTTAAGGATGGAGAAGAACAAACACGTTTGGGGAGCTGAAGATCATCTTCTCACACACATATGCTTACGTACCTGAAGATCATTACCTTACTCACAGCCGCTTACATTTGTGTAAAAGAAATAAGCTTTGGCCTTATTTGGTTAAAAAAAAATACCACATTAGTTTGGATTTCTGTCACTCAGGCTAAACTTAATCTTAACTAAAACAGGTAGATATTTTTGTCATCCTTATCTTATGGATGAGAAAACTGAGAGGTTAAGTTAATTATCCAAGGTCCCATAGCCAACAAGCTGCAGAGCTGGTATTTGAAACTGGACCGTCTAACCTGAGATCTTGTGCTCTTACTGACCATGACGTTTTGTCCTGCTCCTGGGCAAAGAGGAAAGAGCCTACTGGTGACACTTTAGGTATGAGGTAATGGTTGGAATGAAGTTCTCAGGAGATGCTGAGGACGGTAAGGAGAACAGCTATGTCAAAGCTCTAGTAAGAAACACACATATGCACACAGTGATTTAAACATATTATACAGCTAATTCAGGAATAGTTTCTTCAAAAGAGCAAGCCCATTGTTCTTCTCATGGTTGTGATATCACTTACACTTTAACCCAATTTGGTGTAAAATCAAGGGGCTTCCCTCCCTTTCTGCTCAATACATAGACTCTATAGCCTGCGTTTCTGTTTACAATGTTTCTAGGGATTAGTTGAATCTCATGAAAATGTGTTTGGAGGGGCACCTGGGTAGCTCAGTTAGTTAAGTGTCTGACGGGTCAGGTCATGATCTCGCTGTCACGAGTTTGAGCCCCACGTCAGGCTCTGGGCTGACAGTTCAGAGCCTAGAGCCTGTTTCCGATTCTGTCTCTCTGTCTCTCTGTCTTCTCTCTCTCTCTCTGCCCATCCCCTGCTCACATTCTGTCTGTCTCTCTCTCAAACATAAATAAAAACATTTAGAAAGAAATTTTTTTTTACATTTATCTATTTTTGAGAGACAGAAAGCATGAACAGGGGAGGGGCAGAGAGAGAAAGAGACACAGAATCTGAAGCAGGCTCCAGGCTCTGAGCTAGTGGTCAGCATAGAGTCTGATGCAGGGCTCAAACCCACAAACCATGAGATTGTCACCTGAGCCAAAGTCAGACGCTCAACCGGCAGTGCCATCCAAGTGCCCCTAGAAAATTTTTTAGTAAGAAAAATATGTTTTGAGAATATGGTAAAGTGACTCTCACTATAGGCCATTTAAAAAACTAAGTTTTTTAGTATAGTGAATTAACATACAGCATTATATTAGTTTCAGGTATAAAATATAATGATTTTACACAAGCCATTTTTTTATGGGCAAAGATTGTAAATAAAATTATTATCTAATAAATGGAGGGCTCAAACAAATTGATCACTGAATTTGGGATAAAATATAGACAATGTGGCACATCCAAAATTCTCATTGGAAAGCCCAAGAGATGCCTCCAAGAAACAAAGTAGCTTCAGAAGTACATTGCTTTACTTCTTACTTCTTACAACTCTGAAATAACAGGAATTTGAGGCACCTAAGTGGTTCATTTGGTTGAGTGTGTCAGACTTCGGCTCAGGTCATGATCTCACAAGTGTGAGCCCGTGTCAGGCTCTGCACTGACAGCTCAGAGCCTACTGCCTGCTTTGGATTCTGTGGCCCACCCCCACCCAGACCTTCATTTGGTCACACTCTGTCTCTCTCTCAAAAATAAAAATTAAAAAAAATGTAAAAATAAAATAACAGTATTTGGCAAGCACTTATATTTTAACAGGCACTAAAACAATCAGTCTGGTTTTTAACTAACAGGTAGTGTTGCTGAAGTTTCTGGTTTAAAGTCTACCTTCGTGATTTTTGTTGTATCTTTTTACTATCTATAACTTTCTATAGTTAATATTTTCCCTTAAAATTTTTTTTAACATTTTATTAATTTTCGGGAGACAGAGACAGTGTGATCAAAAAGGGGGCAGAGGGAGAGAGGAGACAGAGAATCTGAAGCAGGCTCCAGGCTGTAAGCTGTCAGCCCAGAGCCCTGCACGGGGTTCAAACTCCCCGACTGTGAGATCATGACCTGAGCTGAAGTCAGATGCCCAACCGACTGAGCCACCCAGGTGCCCCAATATTTTTCTTTAAAAACGACTCACTTGGGGGGCCAGGGTAGGTCATTCAGTTAAACATCGGACTCTTGATTTTGGCTCAGGTCATGGTCTCATGGTTTGTGAGATCAGCCCTGTGTCAGGCTGTATTGAGAGTGTGTAGCCTGCTTGAGATTCTCTCTCAAAACAATAAATAAACGTAAAAAAAACCCTCACTTTATATTTACTGGTTTGGCTTCCTCCCTACACAAATCCTTGAAGCTATGGATATGAAGTATTAAAAGTTTGCCTCTTTCTTCTACATTAAAATGTGTGCTATTCATGTCTGTCTCTGAAAACCATCTCATGGACACAGAGCTGTGCTGTGCAGATATCCCTTCAAGGAAAGACGTGTGACGTGTCGCTCAGTTGCTGGAGGGTTCAGCAGACAGACTCCTGCTGGTAGCTCCTTCCGGGTCAGGTCTGCAGACGCCACCTGAGGTCATGTCCTCACAGGGCAACCTGGAAGACCAGGGAGGCAGGACTAGCAAGGCCCGGCCATGTCAGCCAGATGCCTCTCATCTCTGCTCGGCCCTATTTGCACCCTGCCTTCCCCGCCGGAGTGGCCAAGGCCTTGTGGGGCCTGCTTTGTCTTCTGATTCCCACTATGCACACCCTGTTCTGCCCCTTCTTCTCTCGGTGTTGACTCCAGAGAATGACCTGTACTCCCATCTCCATCTCAACAGGTTTCCAATAAATCCAACCTGCAATACCCTGCTAGAGGAGATACTGTCCTACATTGTGCTTTTAGGACAAGTGTCAAAGGTCTTTCTAATCACGTTAAAATACAGCATGAAATTTAAAACTAAAGGCCATGAACATGATTTTATGTGATCGAAAGCGATTTGGCTTTTATATAGGCAATCCAAAGCTCTTCGTGCAATTTTAAGTCATCCTAGTAAATGCTCGAAGTTATCAGCTATTTGGGAGTTATAACAGGCTAAGAGCTATTCAGATGATGGTTGAAATATCACACTAAAAATATTGTCTTAGTGGATTTTTTTATTAAAAATTTTTGTTTTCTAATGTTACTCACTTTTTGAGAGAGAGAGACATAACATGAGCAGGGGAAGGGCAGAGAGAGATGGAGACACAGAACCTGAAGCAGGCTTCAGGCTCTGAGCTGTCAGCACAGACAGCCTGCTGTGGAACTTGAGCCCATGAGTTGTGAGATCATCACCTGAGCCAAATGAGGCTGCTTAACTGACTGAGCCACCTAGGTGCCCCTCTTCGTGGAGATTTTAAAAAAGAATTTGAATCCCAAGACAAATGCTGTTTCTAAAAAATGGAACTAAATGATATTCTTCTAGAATTATATTCACAAACTAAGCCTGCGTGCGGCAAAAGTCAAATATGTCACAGAATTTTGATTCCCTTTTGAATTCTCCTGCATATAAAGAAATGCGCAGGAGAGAAACAGCTGATCCATTCAGTAAATATCTGCAAGTACGGTAACAATCCTGCTTGCAATCTGTACATATAACAATTGCTGCTGTGGAAATGTCATGCTTTAGGAATATTTTGTCCCACTGTCAGACTATTCTGAATCTAAATCAGTCAGAATACTTGGAAATCAGAGCAGTGTTTAAGTCAAGGTCAGTAACAAGGGATGACTCCTAGGGTAAACTGTTCAGTAAAATTTTGTAACACTGAGACTGTAGTAAACCTAGTTCCCATTGGGAGAATACTTATCTGAGCCTCCTTTGTTACTTTTCATATCTAAGCATGAATAACAATACTTGTTTTGCAGAAATGGCCCATGGTAAGAGTTACCTAGGATGTTTGTTAGATTGACTCCTATACCCTCTCCCTAGAATAGACTTCAATTGAGTTCATTGGAGTGGGCCTGGGAATCTCTGTCATTAACACAGACCCATAGCTTTCTTCAGAGAAGTTTTAGAAATAGCTAATTAAGACACATGCACTTACTTGAGACATCAAACCCTTTTAAAATAGTCATCCATTGCCACTTTGAGGACCGTGATATGTATTCAGGGATGTATAAACACATACTTGGTTTTTTTTAATTCAATTTTTTAATGTTCATTTATTTTGAGAGAGAGAGAAAGGGACAGAGAAGAGAGAGAGAGAGAGAGAATGCAAGCAGGGGCGGGGCAGGGAGAGCGGGAGACACAGAATCCCAAGGAGCAGGCTCCAGGCTCTGAGTTGTCAGCACAGGGCCTGAAGCAGGGCTCAAACTCATGAACCGCGAGATCATGGCCTGAGCCAAAGTTGGACATTCCACTGACTGAGCCACCCAGTTACCACAACACATGCTTGTCTGTGAGCGGCCATTGCATGCTATGATGGTGTGTCTCATTAGCTTCACTGTTCTGATTACAAACTATCCCGCAAATCCTGGCCGCCTGTGTGACAAATGAAGTTACTGGTTGCAAAGAGAATGGAGAGTTCCTAACTTGAAAGATTCAAATCTATTACCAACTTTACAAAGGTGCGAGGTTGAAAATCAAACAAAGAGAAACATGATTTTATTATTAGGTAGAATTTAAAAGCATTTTATTTATTATTATTAAGGTTATGTATTTAAGAGAGACTGAGTGCTAGCAGGGGAGGGACAGAGAGAGGAAGAATCTGAAGCAGGCTCTGTGCTGACAGCAGAGAGCCCCGATGCACGAACCAGAGATCATGACCTGAGCTGAAGTCAGACACTTAACTGACAGCCACCCGGGCTCCTCAAAGCATTTTAAACCTACCACATTATCTTAGTGCAAAACTCCTTTAAATAAACAGAAATCCTTCAGGGTGAGCTTTTTTTTTTTTTTGGTCAACTCATTACGTATGACATATATACAGAGAAGTGCTTGAATCATGTGTGTGAATTTTTACAAAATGAACACCCCATGTAATCAGGACCCACCAAAATCAGAGCATATTCAACACCCCAGAATTCCCCCACATGCTAGCCTCCTGTTGTAACACCCCCTTTCCTCCTATGGATAACTGCTATCCTGACCTCAAATACCAAGTACTAGGTTTATGTTTTGATTTCTATATAAATGCAATCATATAGTATATATTCTTTTGTTTGCCTTCTTTAAACATCGTAGTTTTGAAATTCATGCACTTTGTTGCATTAACTCTTGTTTCTATAGAGTATTTCATGGTGTGAACATGCAATTTGCTTACCCATTTTTCCAAACTACCATTAGGTAGTTTGCAGTTTGGGGCTATTGCAAGTAGTGCCGCTATGAACATTTTGGTACGTCTTTTGGTGAACATACATGTATTCATTTGTGTACAGACCTACATATGGGATGCCTGCATCATTAGATTTTCTAATTCAACTTTGAACATGCTACCAAGATGATCACACAGGTTTACGTTCCCTCATGTAGGACAGCTCTGGTTCCACATACTCACCAACACGTGTAATCTCTGTTCTTCCCATTTTAGTCCTTTGGGTAGGTCTGAAATGGTATCACACAGTAATCTGAATTTACATTTCCCTGGTGACTGGAAGCTAAGCATCTTTTTTATGTACCAATGGGCCATTTCGTGAGGTGCCTGTTCAAGTCTTTTATCCATTTATCTATTAAGATCTGTCACTTTTTTTTTTTGATTTGTAGTTCTTTATGTATTCTAGATACGAGCCCGATGTAAAATGTTTGTCATTATTTATGTTCTTGTGCCTCCGCACTTTTATGACTTCTTATCATTTTGGTTACAAGGGTGATCTACTTCCAGACTCACCTCCCTAAACTCTGGTTCAAACTCTTAACAGTTTCTCAGTCACATTTGCCTTCTTAAAGCAAGTGAGTCCCCACACTGTCTAGGACCACCTTGTTCGGCCCGTCATTTCGCCCTACTTTTCTTCTGGTTTATCTGTCTTTATGGTTCACATTTATTCATACCAACTTCCTGGTTCTGAATGAAACGCACATATGTAAAGAAAAAGATATACAGACACTGGAAATCAAAAGGTCTGAATTATTTCATTAAGTAGCAGTGTGACATTGGGCAAATCAGTCACCTCTCAAGACTTCAATTTCCTCTTTTGTGTTAATGAGAGGGTTGGAACAAATGACCAACATCCTCATTAATCCAAGAAGCTGCTTTAAACCCCACATCTGACTATTTGTAACCATAATTGGCATGTATATTATTTGCTCTTTAATATACATCTTCTCTTGGGGCGCCTGGGTGGCTCAGTCAGTTAAAGCGGCCAACTTCGGCTCAGGTCATGATCTCACACTTTGTGGGTTTGAGCCCCACTTTAGGCTCTGTGCTGACAGCTCAGAGCTTGGAGCCTGCTTCGGATTCTGTGTCTCCCTCTCTCTCTGACCCTCCCCCACTCACATTCTATGTCTCTCTCAAAAATACACGGTTAAAATAATCTTCTTTAAAAAAACTTCAGCTACAGAGGCAGAATGCAGTATGGTGATTAAGAGCATGTTCTCTGGAATCAGGCTGCCTGGATTCAAAGTGTGTCCAGATCCTTTTACTGAGTGCTTCCTTATTTTGCAGAACAATGGCTTTTCAGTGACTTATTGAACACTTTTCCCCCTTGGGTTCTTAAGAAGCCTGAAGCAGTTGCTAGTAGCGCCCCATCTAAGTCTCCTTGGCCATGACCACCATTTCGGTGAGCAGCAGCCCAGCCTCCCCAACAACCTGCACCCAAATCTCTTTGCAGGGACTTTTTGTGGCCACCCGTGCCTGATACCTACACGCAAGTGCTGGGCATTGACTCTCCCAGTCTTTGTGGGAACAGCCTTCACTGGATGACTGACAGGAGCTGGCTATCAATGACTGATTAAAGTCCTCCAGTTCTTTCAGACCATCGGTGGGATAACTGAGGTGCATAATCTTCGCTTGCTCCCAGATTCTCCAGCAGCATTGTGCTTCATAGTCCAAAGTGTTGACTTGCTTGGTAATGAATTTGTATTGGCTTCTCTCAGTTTTGTCTGTTTTTTCTACTCCCCTACTGGTGTGTCCTGAGACTACATCCCAAATAAACTCCCTGCACTCAACTACCTGTCTCAAAGTCAACTTCTGGGGTAACACAAACGGAAGGGAGACCCTTAAAATAATGTCGGTGGCATTTTATCACAGCCCACTTGGAAAAGTTGCTTTTCTTTTTGTGCTCTTACATGGTAGCAATACATTAAAAGAATACCCCAAATCTATAGAGATATTACCAAGTGGAGTAAAAATTATCCAAACATTCTATAATGAATCTTCTTTCCTATAGATTTTTAAGTATTTCTCTATATAAACTTGACACTTCACAGGAATAGAGTTCGCACTGCTTCTTTACTCCCTTGGAAGTTAACAATACATTTAAATATATAAAATAAGGGTGCCTAGGTGGATCAGTGGGTTGAGCACTCAACTTCGGCTCCCGTCATGATCTCACAGCTTGTGGGTTTGAGCCTTGCGTCAGGCTCTGTGCTGACCACTGGAAACCTGGAGCCTGCTTTGGATTTTGTCTCCCTCTTTCTCTGCCCCGCCCCCACTCATACTCTGTCTCTCTCTCTCTCTCTCTAATATAAATAATCATTACAAAAATTAAAAAAAAATAAAGAAATAAAATATGTCCCAACTAACATGTTGTTACATCAGATCTTAATCGATTTAGCTTGCAAAATCATGAATAACAAGGTGTAGTCATTTGCCAAAAATAGAAATGAGTACCGCCAATCTCCTTTAATTTATAAGTGCATTTTTAGAAATGATTCCCTTTTTCAAATTAAAGTAATACTCAGAATGGCATGAGATTTTGTGTACTAAATTTCCAATCATACTGGTTATGACTATAGGACTTGTTGTAGTCTATAGTGGGGGCCCCAATTCGATTTCATGATCTTAAGGAACAATCTATAAAGAAGGGGGAGAAACAAAAAATTGTAAAATTCATACTGAAAACAATACATAAAAACACAAGGTGGTAAGCTTTCTAGCAGACCCTGCCCCCCCCCACACACACATGAAAAAATGTTGGTTTAAATCCACTTTTTATTCTTTCATAGATTTTTAACAATTATTCACAACTTTTAACATAAAGATAGTGAAATCTCAAGGATAAGGAGGCAACATATATGGCCTCTTCTATTCGTTCTTCAGATGGAAGGAAATTTCCAAAGGGTACAATGTGTGAGATTTAACACTGGAAAAATACATATGAAACTTGTTTAACTGGTTCCATTTGGGACGAGGCACAGCACTATAAATGTAGAACTGCATCATCTTTTTAAAAAATTGTTGTAATTTTAACACGTTCTTCCTAAAGAAATACGATCAGTTACCAATGTCCTCAACACACAGGTGACAGGACACTTAACAATGAGTATCGGAGCATCTTCTGTCTCTAGCATCTTCACAGCCACACAGCAGCATTCTTCCAAGGGAGTAAAAATTACATTGCAAATTCAGAACGACAAGAAGCAAACTTGGTCAAACTGTCTTCATCATATCATTCATTACTATCACAATCTTGGTTTACTGGGTGGCGTAAGGTAGGAATAGAACATTTTTGAAATCCTTTTCAATTCCACTGGTCTTAGGGCCTCTGGGTGGGAGGCCACATTGGAGGCAAACTGATTAAGCAGCACCATTAAGTCCACATCTCAAGGAATCGTTGCATAATTTTTGTATCTTCCAATATTTGGAAAAGTTGGGAAAAAAAAAAGCTGCATATGGAAGAATATCCATCCTGAACAGCAAGCCCCTATACGAGCATGCAATCTGCAAGGAATGAAACAAACTCTGCTGAATTCTCTACTCTCCTTGACGGACCAAAAGAAATACATACCTCAAAATTTAAATAATAATATCCTGAGGCATAAAGTAAGGACTTTATTTATGCTATGACACTGTGTACTTGACATTGTTAGGCATGCTCACACACCCTCTCCTCTTCCCAAAGAGGAAGCAATGGTGCCAGTGCTATTGGTCAGAAAGTGTTAGTGAGAGACTGCTGCTATCAGAGCTGTTCTGCGGTGTGCCTTACACAAAGACAGAAATTACTATTTTAAAAATATACTTAAAAGACAATGAGATTATCATTTTTTCCACAGGACCCAGATTCTGTTACCAGCAGATAAAAGAATGAATTTCACCCCATTACACAGGATGGAAACTGCTATGCTATTGTTACAGATATTCTGAGAAGTCTTTTGAGCCAGTAAGCTGGCAAACTGGTTGTTCAAAAGATTAGTGAGCAAACACACACGCAGACATGTGGCACACACCATTCTCTTGTAAAAACATAGCCCCGCTCTGGCCCCAAGAGTCCCAACAGTACAGCTGGTCCTTAATGGTGCAAACAGCCTTTAACTGCTACTGAGTATCTTCTCTGTGGCATTTATTGCCCATCACACTGCCACATGGTTCTTAGAAGCTTAGGCTTCTAAGATGTTTGGGAAAAAGAAAAAGGGTGTGATATGGATCAAGTTCCCGGTGATTTTTTTTTCAGGTGCCCCTGTATGATTTTAATTATTTATTTTTTAATATAACAATTTATTTTTTTAACATATGCAATTATTTTCCATCATTTACAATACAGTAGGTACAATGACACTCTAAACAGAAAAGCAAAATAAAAGATCAAAACCCCAACTTCTATTTCATGTACTTAGACTTATACAGAAATTAGAAGGTTAAGTATCAACTAACTAATCACCTAATTTCACAGCTATCTGAAGTGGCAATTGTTATATTGCAGCTTATCTATGTTACATTCAAGATAAATGATACAATTTATTACTTTCCCATAAGCTAAAACACAGCCTGCTTAATACCTTTCCTTAAATTCCACCTCTATACTACAATATACTTGAGGTCCATGCAAAAAAGTAGCTATCTTTTATATAGGAAATGGATGACTAAGTCGTTGGTGTAAAAGCAACCTCATTTAAAGATAACCACCCCCACCACCAAAAAAAGAAGAGGGAAAAAAAAGTAAAGAAAATAAGGGAAAAACTCAAAACACACTTCCTAGGGGAAAAAAAACAGCATGTAATTTCTGTCCTTGACAGAATGTATTAAATAAGCAAACACCACCAACAAGGAAAACAAGTACTACAATGTAAAAATATTTTTTTAAAAAACACTCTCACATGCATAAATGAAAGATTGCACACAAAGAACTCACATTTTTCAAGCTTCAATAGTAAATATTCTGCTACTATGTGTTAAATACTGCATGGTTTGCCCAAGCTAAGATGAAACCACATCATGAATCAATAAGCATTTTGCATTTTCTTTCAATATCTACTCAAAGTCATGCCTACAGCACCTCTAAACATTTCATTAAATCCAATTATACAGCAAACACTCCCAAAATAAACTTAGATGGTATTGCAGTTTCACTTAACAGTATATAAAATGCTGTGTTGTGACAGGTATCAACTATCCATTAGATACTGAATCAATTTTTCTTAAGCACTACTAACTGCTTGCTTTTCTTGAAGCTAGATCATTCTGAAAATCTTCTGTTAGACCTATGAGTGCAAACACATGGTATCTGTCCTTCTCTGCCTGACTTATTTTGTGTAGCATGACACCCTCAAGGTCCAACCACTTTCCTACAAATGGCCAGATTTCATTCTTTCTCATTGCCCATGTAATACTCCATTGTGTATATATACCACATCTTCTTGACCCACTCATCAGGTGATGGACATTTAGGCTTTTTCCATGTTTTGGCTATTGTTGACATTGCTGCTCTGAACATTGGGATACATGTGCTCCTGTGCATCAGCATTTCTGTATCTCTTGGGTAAATCCCTAGCAGGGCCATTGCTGGGTCATAAGGGAGTTCTATGGATAGTTTATTGAGGAACCTCCACACTGTTTTCCAGAGCTGCTCCACCAGATTACATTGCCACCAACAGTGTAGGAGGGTGCCCGTCTTTCCACGCCCTCGCCAGCACCTATAGTCTCTTTATTAGCCACTCTGACTGGTTTGGTTGGTTTTGATTTGTGTTTCCCTGATGATGAGTGATGTTGAGCATCGTTTCATGTGCCTGTAGGTCATCCGGATGTCCTCTTTGGAGAAGAATCTGTTCATGTCTTCCGTCCATTTCTTCACTGGGTTATTTGTTTTTTGGGGGTGAAGTTTGGTGAATTCCTTCTATATTTTAGATACTAGCCCTTATCTAATATGTCATTTGCAACTATCTTTTCCCATTCTGTGGGGTGCCTATTAGTTTTCTTGTTTGTTTCCTTTGCAGTGCAGAAGCTTTTTATCTTGATGAAGTCCCAAGAGTTCAGTTTTGCTTTCATTTCCCTTGCCTTTGGGGATCTGTCAAGTAGGAAATTGCTGTTGGTGGAGGTCTAGGAGGTTTTTTCCTACTTTCTCCTCGAGGGTTTTGATGGTTTCCTGTCTCACATTCAAGTCCTTCAGCCATTTTGAGTTAATTTTTGTGTATGGTCTAAGAAAGTGGTCTAGTTTCATTCTTCTGCATGTTGCTGTCCAGTTCTCCCAACACCACCTGCTAAAGAGGCAGTCCTTTTTCCATCACATATTCTTCCCTACTTTGTCAAAAACTAATTGGCCATACATTTGTGGGCCCAGTTCTGGGTTCTCTATTCTATTCCATTGGTCTATGTATCTGTTTTTGTGCCAATACCATACCGTCTTGATGATGACAGCTTTGTAGTAGAGGCTAAAGTCTGGGATTGTGATGCCTCCCGTTTTGGTTTTCTTCTTCAATATAACTTTGGCTATTCGGGGTCTTTTGTGGCTCCATACGAATTTGAGGATAGTTTGTTCTAGCTTTGAGAAGAATGTTGGTGCAATTTTGATGGGGATTGCAATGAATGTGTAGATTGCTTTGGGTAGTAATGACATTTTCACAATGTTTATTCTTCCTATCCATGAACAGGGAATGTTTTTCCATTTCTTGGTGTCTTCTCCAATCTCTTTCATAAGTTTTCTATAGTTTTCATCATATAAGTCATTTACATCCTTTGTTAGGTTTACTCCTAGGTATTTTATGGTTTTTCGTGCAATCGTGAATGCGATCAGTTTCTTGATATCTCTTTCGGCTGCTTCATTTTTGGTGTATAGGAATGCAACTGATTTCTGTACATAGACTTTGTATCCTGCAACTTTACTGAATTTATTAATCAGTTCTAGAAGGCTTCTGGTGGGGTCAGTCGGGTTTTCCATGTAGAGTATCATGTCATCTGCGAAAAGGGAAAGTTTGACTTCTTTGCCAATTCTGACGCCTTTTATTTCCTTTTGTTGTCTGATTGCTGATGCTAGGACTTCCAGCACTATGTTAAACAGCAGTGGTGAGAATGGACACCCCTGTCGTGTTCCTCATCTCAGCGGGAAAGCTCTGTTTTTCCCCACTGAGGATAATATTTGCTGTGGGCTTTTCATAAACTGCTTTTATAATGTTTAGGTACGTTCCTTCTATTCTGACTTTCTCAAGGGTTTTTATTAAGAAAGGGTGCTGTATTTTGTCAAATGCTTTTTCTGCATCTATCGACAGGATCATATGGTTTTTTCCTCTTCGTTTATTAATGTGATGGATCACATTGATGGATTTGCGAATACTAAACCAGTCCTATAACCCAGGAATGAATCCCACTTGATCATGATGGATAATTCTTTTTATGTGCTGTTGAATTCAATCTGCTAGTATCTTGTTGAGTATTTTTGCATCTGTATTCATTAAGGATATTGGTCTGTAGTTCTTTTTGTGCTGGGTCTTTGTCTGGTTTGGGTATCAAGGTGATGCTGGCTTCGTAGAATGAGTTTGGAAGTTTTCCTTCTGTTTCTATTTTTTGGAAGAGTTTGAGAAGAATGAGTATGAGCTCTGCTTTAAATGTCTGGTAGGATTCCCCCAGGAAGCCATCTGTCCCTGGGCTCTTATTCGTTGGGAGATTGTTGATAACGGATTTGATTTCTTCAGTGGTTATCGATCTATTCATGCTTTCTATCTCTTCTCGTTTGAATTTTGGCAGTGCATGTGTATTTAGGAATTTTTCCATTTCTTCTGTGTTGTCCAGTTTGTTGGCATATAATTTTTCATAGTAATCTCTGATGATTGCTTCTATTTCTAAGGGATTGGTGTAATAGATCCTTTTTCATTCATGATTTTGTGTATCTGGGTGCTCTCTCTTTTCTTTCTGAGGAGCCTGGCTAGAGGTTTATCGATTTTGTTTATTTTTTCAAAGAACCAACTCTTGGTTTCATTGATCTGTTCGACTGTTCTTTTGGATTCTATATTGTTTATTTCTGCCCTGATCCTTATGATTTCTTTTCTTCTGCTGGGTTTGGGGTGCTCTTGCTGCTTCCCTTCTAGTTCCAGTAGGTGCTCTGTTAAATTTTGAATTTGCGCTTTTTCTAGTTTGTTGAGATTGACCTGGATTGCAATATACTTTCCTCTTAGGACTGCCTTTGTTGCACCCCAGAAATTTTGGATTGTTGTATTTTCGTTCTCGTTAGTTTCCATATATTTTTTAATTTCTTCTCTGATTGCCTGATTAACGCAATTATTCCTTAGTAGGGTGGTTTTTAACCTCCACATTTTTGGAGGTTTTCTAGAATCTTTCCTGTCGTTAATTTCAAGTTTCATAGCATTGTGATCTGGAAGTGTGCATGGTATGATCTCTATTCGTTTATACTTATGGAGGGCTGCTTTATGCCCCAGTATGTGATCAATCTTGGAGAATGTGCCACGTGCACTCGAGAAGAAGGTGAATTTTCTATCTTCAGGATGCAGAGTTCTAAATATATCTATCAGTTCCATCTGTTCCAATGTGTCGTTCAGGTCCATTGTTTCTTTAGTGATTTTCTGTCTGGTTGATCTATCCATTGCTGTCAGTGGAGTATTAAAGTCCCCTGCAATGAGCACATTTTTGTCAATAAGATTGTTTCTTTGTGTGATTAATTGTTTTATGTATTTGGGCGCTCCCAAATTTGGCACATAGATATTTATAATTGTTAGCTCTTCCCGATGGAGAGATCCTGTAATTATTATATAATGTCCTTCTTCATCTCTTGTTACTGCCTTTACTTACAAGTCCAGTTTGTCTGATATAAGGATGGCTACTCCAGCTTTCTTTTAACTTCTAGTCACATGATAGATATTTCACCATCCTTTTACTTTCAACCTAAGGTGTCTTCCGGTCAAAAATGAGTCTCTTGTAGACAACAAATAAATGGGTTTTGTTTTTGTATCCATTCTGCTACCCTGTGTCGTTTGGTTGGAGCATTCAGTCCATTTACATTCAGTGTTATTATTGAGAAATGTGGGTTTAGAGTCATTGTATTCTCCCTAGAATTCATGTTTATAGTGGTGTCTCTGGCACTTAGTATTCTTTGCAACATTTCCCTTATAGAGTCCCTCTTAGGATTTCCTGTAGGGCTGGTTTGGTGGTCACAAATTCTCTCAAATTTTGTTAATTTGGGAACACTTTTATCTCTCCTATTTTGAATGACTAGCTTGCTGGATAAAGGATTCTTGGCTGCATGTTTTTTCTGTTCATCACATTGAAGATTTCCTGCCATTCCTTCCTGGCCTGCCAAGTTTCATTAGATAGGGCTGTAACCACTCTGATTGGTTTCCCTTTGTATGTGAGGGCCCTTTTCTCCCTAGCTGCTTTCAGAATTCTCTCTTTACCTTTATATTTTTCCAGTTTCACTATGATATGTCATGCCAAAGGCTGATTCAAGTTACTTCTTATGGGGGTTCTTTGTGTCTCTTGAATTTGGATCTACTTCTTTTCCAAGATTTGGGAAACTCTCAGTTATAATTTGGTCTAGTATCCAGGCCCTTTCTCTCTGTCTTCCTCTTCAGGAATCCTATGATACGGATGTTGTCCCGCTTGATTGTATCACTCAGGTCTCGAATTCTCCTTTCCTGTTCCTGGATTAATTTCTCTCTATTTCAGCTTCCTCTTTTGCTATAACTATATCTTCTAATTTACCTATTCTTCTCTCTCCCTCGTCAATTCTTGAGGTGGCTGCCTCCAGTTTGTTATTCACCTCATCTATAGCCTTTTTAAACTCATCACAGTGTCTAGTTATTGTCTCAGTTGATTCTTTGATGTTTTTCTCAACCCCAGCAATTAATTTTATGACAAGTTTTAAAAATTCTTGATCCGGTATGTTGTCTAGATCTGCCTTGAGCAGTTCTGTGGCTGTGACTTCCTCCTGGAGGTTCTTCAGGGGAGAGTTCCTTCATTTTGTCATTTTTGCTAGTTTTCTGTCTCTTGTCAACTTGAGAAAGCTCGTTGTGCTTTCTGTTAACTGTGCCCCTGTTAATATTTCTCTGTTAAAGGAGGCTTATTGACTGTCCAGGGCCTGTCGTTTCAGGGAATATTCTTTTAATGGTGTCCCTCAGTTTCTCTTGTTGTGCCTTTAAATATTTTATTTCCCTACTCAGCAATATTTGGGACTCGCTGTCATGCACACTTTGGCTTGGTTCTTGGTGTAGCCCTAAGAAGGAAAACAGACAGACAAACACAGAGGGAACAGTAACACACAAAAGCACAGACAAATCAAACAAACAAACACATTAAAAGGGGCAAAGAAAATAAAGAGAATGGAGAGGAAAGAGACAAAAAGAGGAGAAGAAGAAAAGAAAAAGAAATAGAAAAAAAAAGAAAAAAAGAAAGGGGGTCAGAGACAACAAAGGACAGTAGACAGTCTAAAAATGTATGACCAGTTGAGGGGAGAGGTAGGAATGAGATATAGGAGAATATATCTGGATTGCAAGGAGGTTAAAAATAAGGGGGTGGGAAAGGAGAATGGAAAATAAGGAGTAAAAAATTGTTTTTCACTTGAATATTCTTTTTTATTTTTTTAAACAACATTTTATTTTTTTTCCATAATATTTTATTGTCAAATTGTTTTCCATATAACACCCGGTGCTCTTCCCCTTAAGTGCCCTCCACCATCACCACCACCTCTTTTCCCCCCTCCCCCTTCCCCTTCAACTCTCAGTTCATTTTCCGCATTCAATAGTCTCTCAAGTTTTGCATCCCTCTCTGTCCCCAACTCTCTCTCCCTCTTCTGCTCCCCCTTGTTCTCCATTAGCACTCTCCTGTTTTCTTGCTAGACCTATGAGTGCAAATATATGGTTTCTGTCCTTCTCTGCCTGGCTTACTTCACTCAGCATGACACCCTCAAGGTCCATCCACTTTCCAACAAAAGACCATACGTCATTCCCTTTCATTGCCATGTAGTACTCCATCGTGAATATATACCACATCTTCTTGATCCATTCGTCAGGTGATGGACATTTGGGCTCCTTCCATGTTTTGGCTATTGTTGACATTGCTGCTATGAACATTGGGGTACATGTGCTCCTATGCATCAGCATTTCTGTCTCTCTTGGGTAAATCCCCAGCAATGCTATTGCTGGGTCATA
>PJEM01016839.1:0-24264 GCA_004023845.1 Helogale parvula | reverse complement strand
CCCCGCGGACCGTGCAGGGGAGTCCGAGGCCAGGGCAGACTGCGGTCTGGGAGGAGATTTTAAGAGTTAATAAAATGTTTCGGCTGTTTGACTTATGGGGTGTGGGCAGTGTTTCCAACCCACAGACAGACATACCCAGTACCCTGTGTGCTGCAGAGCGCAGCCCTGAGCTGCGGGACCTGCGGCCGCTCCAAAATATTTCCAGTGAGAGGCTAACAGCGCCCCCAGTGGTTGGGTTGAGCGACACCATGTAGTAGTTGAAGTGGTGTCTTGAGTTACGGAAACACTGGCATATTCTAGAAATATAGGGTGACACTCATAAATGAATATTGAGGCGCCTGGTGGCTCAGTCGGTTAAGCGTCCGACTTCAGCTCAGGTCATGATCTCACGGGTCATGGGTGCAAGCCCCGTGTTGGACTCTGAGCTGACAGCACAGAGCCTGGAGCCTGCTTCAGATTCTGTCTCCCTCACTCGCTGCCCCTCCCCTGCTCATGCTCTGTCTTTCTGTCTCTCTCTCTTTCTCAAAAATAAATAAAAAGTTAAAAAATTAAATAAAAAATAAATAAATGTGTATCTATTTTCATGGAGACGGTTGTGAATTACTTTGCTTCCTCCCAGCAAAATCGTTGGCTTTGCTTTGTTAATTTCCAATCTTTTCAAGGAAGGGAATCCGTTCAGAATGCAAAAAGAAGGAAAGGAAGGGAGGAGGGGAGAGAGAAGAAAAAAGAGGGAAAAGAGACAGTATCTGCATGTATTTACATTTATAGTAAACCCCATGTAAGGGGCCATGGGCCTTTTTTTTTTATAAGTAGGCTTCATGCCCAGTGCGGAGCCCAATGCAGGCGTTTGAACTCAATGACCCTGAGATCAAGACCTGAGCCGAGATCTGGAGTCATTTGCTTATGGGTCTGAGTCACCGAGGCACCCCCCCGTGGTCCTCTCACATGCAGAAGCGCACATCTGAGGTAGTTGATCTGTATGACACTCTGAGTAATGCAGTTGCTGGGTTTGTTTTTGTTACAGAAATATCCTATCTCTGAAACAAAGTATATCCTTGAAAGACCAAGCTACTCGCTGAAGAAATACCCGGTGCACGAACAGAGATATTTTTAAGCTGGTGTCTTATGTAAGTGAACAGCTTAAGTGCTGTTTCTTGTTTTGATGTGTTCAAATAATTTCCTGCTGCAGGTCAACGTGAAGTAACTAGAAAATGCGGTGGACAGGAGACGGGGCAGAGACCTCAGAACCATGTTCTTTTTCCACACGGTGGGACCACAGCACGCATGTCTGTGGTCTGCTAGCCCTGTCTCCGTCTCTGTCTCTCTTTCTCTCTCCTCCCTCCCACCCTCTTATTTAATGGTGTGTCTTTTAGCTCTAGGCTCTCTTTCATGCCACAGGGCCTTTGCACATGTTGCCCTCCATCTAGAATACTGCTTCCTGACCCTGCTTGGGTCACTTCCATTCATCCTTTGGTCTCATGACCAAAAAAGGTATCAAAGGATTCGCTTTCAGCACTCTGCACTTTTCTTTCATAAAGCATGACAATTTATGTAGGTTGATTGTTTTATGAGGGGTTGATTGCCCCTTCTTACTTGCATGAAACCTTCCCAAGGTCAGGGACTCCGTCTCTCCTGCTCACTGTTTTACAGTCAGACTTTGGCACCCAACAGTGGAAGCCCATTTATCGTAGATGAATTCAGCTGCATGTAGTCGGGGTGTGCCCTGAGCAGGCTCCTGCCTCAACACCACCGCCCCACTCCCGTCCTGTGTCAGATCCCCTTCCCCCGTGGTTGGTGCTGGGTAAGTATCCCTTTAGTGTCGAGTGAGGCGGCGAGGTGGCGCTAGGATTCAGGTATATGGTAAGTAGTTGGCCGTATGGTGGGGTGAATTCTCTCCTCTTCCTTTCCTACCTGGGCCTACGATTAGAGTAGCTCTTGCTTGCGATGTGTTCCTGAGTGCCAGGCACTGGTCCGAACGCTTCATGTGCATTAGATGAGTGAACTTCTGATCCTCCCAGCAACCCTATGAAGCAGGTTCTGTCATTAGTCCCATTTCACAGATAGTGAAACTGAGGCCCAGGGAGGTTAAGTGCTGTGCTCAAGGTCACATGGCCAGTGAGTGGTGTGGCTAGGAATACGGACCCGGGGGGCCTGGCTTCAGCGACCACGCCTTAAAGCCGTTACCTTCTGTGGCCTCCCCAAACCTAGAGTGTGTGACAGGGGAGCCCTGGGGAGAAGAGCAGAGCCCTTGGGAGTCCGAGCAGAGTCTGTGGACGGTGCCCTTGCACCTCTCCCTCGGGGTCCTGTGCGGTGGTGGTACGTAGTCCCCAGCACCCTAGCACCGTCAAGATAGTCATGAGTCTTTTTAAACCATAAACGAGTGTGGGATGATATGCTAGGTTTTCACTGTAGTTGGGCTTCAGAAAATCTGGCTTGAGGGTCACTCGTGCTTTAGGGCACAAGTCGCCTTGCCCCCGCCCCCACCCCCTGGGCTGACCAGGACTCACCGCCGTCACCGCTGAGGAGTGGGGGCGACAGCTCGGTAACAGCCCATTCTCAAGCTTCTACCGCAGAACGTTCTGCCTGGTAGATTAAAGGATGGATTCTGGGCCACGGACTCTCCGGTTGCCAAAATCGTCATCTCGGCATTTATTATACGGAACAGGGCCCACGTAATTACTGCCACGGGAACAGGGCCCACGTGCTCAGTGAATGCCAAGTTGTGTTGGCTTTCAACACGGGTGATAGCAAGTTCCATAAAACCAGCTGATACGGGGATGCTGATGGGAGGGGAGAGATTGAAGAGAAAAGAGCGAGTAACTGCTTAGAAGGCGGGTCTCCATGGGGCGCCTGGTGGGCTCCGTCCGGTAGAGCGTGCGACTCTTTACCTCGGGGTCATGATTTTGACCCTCTTGTTGGGGGTAGAGTTTACTTAAAAAAAAAAAAGAAAAATGAAAATAGTTTCTTTCACAACACGAGTTCCCAGCCAGTGGTTTGGAATATTCTCCTAGGCCTTCTTGGAAGCGCTCCGTACGGCTCCCCGCCACCCGCACCGCTCAGCCTGGCGCTCCTGGGCAGGCAGGGTCCTGGAGGGCCGTGTCCGTGAAGGTGTTCAAGGTCTTCAAGGGTGCAAGCAACACAGGCGACTTCGGCTCATCTTAAGCAAACAGGGCGTGTATTACAAGGATGCTGAGTATTTCAGGGAATCTAGGGAGGATCCAGACAGGCAAGGTCAGGCCACTAAGAGGACAGAGACTGACCAAATGGTACCAGCTCCAGCCCGCGGAACCTTCCGGCACCATGGCTGGTCTGGAGCAGAGGCCAGTCCGTGAGGAATACTGCCAGTCAGAGGATGGGCCTCGTGTCCTCAGACACAGACAAGAACGGTAGCACAAAAACCTCTCTGAAATTACAGAATAGCAGGGGTGTCTCGGGGGGGTGTGGTGGGAGGGGACTTAGTCGGTTAAGGGCCCAACTCTTGATTTCGGCTCAGGTCATGATCTCGAAGTTCATGAGATCGAGCCTCATGTCAGGCTCTGTTCTGACAGCATGGAGCCTGCTTGGGATTCTCTCTCTCTCTCTCTCTCTCTCTCTTAAAAATAAATAAATGTAGGGGCACCTGGGTGACTCAGTCAGTTACGCATCCGACTTAAGCTCAGGTCATGATCTCACAGTTTGTAGGCTCAAGCCCCACGTCGGGCTCTGTGCTGACCCCTAGCTCAGAGCCTGGAGCCTGCTTCAGATTCTGTGTCTCTTTGTCTATCTGCCCCTTCCCTGTTCGCGCTCTGTCTCTCTGTCTCTCAAAAATAAATAAATGTGAAAAAAATTAAAATAAATAAATAAGTGTTAAAAACAACTAACTAATAGCAAAATGGAAATAAAACAAGAAACAACAACAAAAGAAAGGACAAAGGTGAATTAAAATGCTGGTTTCTGCCTCTGATCCGTCTCCGCTCATTAGGCCTCCAGGGCCTCAGCGGCTGGAAGGCTTTCAGCCTCACTTTGTCTGCACCGGGCGGGCAGGAGTCCGTTCACCCCCGTCACAGGGGCCCCTTTATCTCGCTTACAACCACGGCAAAAAGCAAAGTGGCACGCCGACGGCCAGCTCCGAGCTCGGGGGCCCCCTCTCCCGGATTCAGTCACCAGCTCGGAGCGAATGTGTCATCTGGTGGTTTCAGGGGACTGTGCAATGGATAATAACACACGTCCCTTCATCCCGGACCTCTGGTCTTGTCAGCCTGACGGACCACACAGGTCGTGACCGTGCACCCAAATCCCTGGGCCGGCAGTTCTCACTGAGCGTCAGAATCACCTCGGGGGCCCCCACCTGGGCCAGTCCAACTGGAGTCTCTCTGGATGGTGCCCAGAATTGGTATTTTTATAAATGTTTTCTGGGAGGTTCTGATGCACATTTAGTACTGAGAGTCCTGCAAGCAGCCGAGGGGGGACTTGGAACGCGCTCCGCCCCCCAGTCCTATGCCGACCCTCTCCGTGCTCACGTATACGCTCGTGTGCCATAGGATAGAATTGATTGGGGCACGTTTAACAGTTCAGCTCGGTTTCTCACATTCACTGTGCGCCAAGGACCGTGCTCACTCCTCACAGGAACACGGGGAGGAAGATACTCTGCTTATCATCATCCTGATGGGACACAGAGAAGTCGGGTAACCTGCCCAAGGTCACACAGCTGCTCCGTCAGGCTTCCCTCAGGTCGCCTCCCTCGGCAGGGAACGCAGAGGGGGCTCAGACACAAGGGATCTCGGGAAGAGCTACATGCGTAGGTTAGGATCTCGTGACATCGGCTTCTTCTCGCCGGTGCTGATCGTTTCCCTTTTTCCCAGCACCACGTGCGGTGTGTGACCTTCCCAGCTTCACAGGGGAAACCGGAGGAGCGTCACGAAGAAGTCACTCATCGAGCCAACGGACACGTCCTTCGAAAGAACCGAACAACAATGTTTGTTACGTGTACGGAGTCCCCAGTGTCTCACCCCCTCAAATCAGCCCCCGTACTGAGTCCTCTGTACCTCGGTAAGAGTCGTTGATTAAAGTGGTCCTTGTGTGGGGCTCCTATTTCCTTGTCAAGCCGGAAAATTTGTGATATACTTTGTGTTTGCGCTTGTTTTGAGCCTGAACCAAAAAATAGCTGAGGTTGGGTGGCAGGTGCTTTTGATCTGGAGCGCCTACAGAATTCGAACAGCCGTAGGACGTCTCTGCAGGTGCTCCTCGTTTGTGGCAGCCGATGTGTTCGCGGAAAGTTTTTGTTTTCTAGTTTATTTTGAGAGAGAGAGAGAGAGAGAGAGAGAGAGAGAGAGAGAGAAAGAAAGGGAGAGAGGGAGGGAGAGAATACCAAGCAGGCTCCAGATCGTCAGCGCAGAGCCCGATGTGGGGCTCACACTCACGAACTGTGAGATCATGACCTGAGCCGAAATCTAGAGTTGAACCCTGACCCAACTGAGCCACTCGGCTGCCCCTCTTGAAAAGTTTTAAAAATATTTTCTTTCTCCCCCTCCTTCCATCCCTCCCTCCCCCTTCCCTTTCTCCCTCCTTCCTTCCTCCGTTTACATTTTACTTGAGCTAGAGGAAGCTGCTATTTAGAGGAATAGCCCAATAAATTTTCCAGGAAACACTGTCGCCACGATTTTTCTCTTTATGGTAAATCTGGGTTTTGTTGTTGTGTGATTTTTCTTAATAAGTTTTTTAATGTTTGTACACTTTTGAAAAACATAGTGCAAGTGGGGGAGGAGCAGAGAGAGAAGGAGACACAGAATTCGAAGCAGAATCCAGGCTCTTAGCTGTCAGCACGGAGCCAGACACAGGGCTCGAACCCACCAACAGCAAGATTATGACCTGAGCCAAAACCAGATGCCCAACCACTGAGCCACCCAGGTGCCCCTATTTTTTTAGTGTTAGGCTTGATTTACATGAAGTCCGCTGAAAATTTAGAAAGAAGGAGCATTATGTCAGGAGAATTCAGATCTTGCTCTAAAGAGTCACTTTCTAGGACACATTTATAAGAGGAGGCTAATTTCTTTGGATTATAGTTTAAGTCTTCTTTCTTTCACATTACCCCACCCCCTTTTTTCCCCAGGAGTGCTTAATAAATTTATATGAGGAATAAAACCCTCCTCAAATATTCTCTGTAAGAGCTACTTTAAGTAAATACATTCTGCAAATATGACCACTAAAACCAGATTTAAAACTAGCTAGGAGGCGCCCTGATGAAACGCTCACACAGCCTTCCGGAACACCAAGAGACTGCTGGGCTGATGTGGGGCTGGGGGCTCACGTGTCTTCGCGGGGGCTGGCCCAGAGCCGGGGCGCCTGGAAATGGGAACCCTGGTCTTTCCTTCACATTGTAAGCTGGCGTTTTCTTCTGTCATACCCTGAATCTCGTTTAGGTTTTACAGGATTTGGCGAGAGTCAAATTTCCTTTTCTCATTATGACCACAGGAATTGGTTTGTGTTAGGTGAACTAGGAAAACAGCACTAATAATTAAAGGAGAAAAAGGCCTACAAAAACAATAAAACAATTTCATTCTTTTCTCCAACTTGGAGCCAAGTAAAGGTGTTTATGTCCAAGGAGCATCTCGTTGACCTTTGGGAAGGTCGACAAAGCCTGTAAGCAGCTGGAGGAGATCAGTTCTCGGGAACTGGTAGCTCATGGTAATTAGCGCTCAGATACCCACGGTGACATTCATCATCCAGTTTCCTTGAAATAGTTTGAGAATAATTGACTCCCTGATTCCATTTAAGGGTGAGATCTTCGGGGCACCTGGGTGGCTCAATCGGTTAAGCGTCCAGCTTCGGCTCAGGTCATGATCTCACAGTTTATGGGTTCGAGCCCCACGTGGGGCTCTGTGCTGACGGCTCGGAGCCTGGAGCCTGCTTCACATTCTGGGTCTCCCTCTCTCTGTCCCTCTGTCACTCACGCTCTGTCTCGATCTCTCAAAGATAAAATAAACTTAAAAAATTTTTTAAAAAAATCTTCAATGCCCATTCTTAAGGTTTTTTTGTTTTATTTTCAAATCAATATTTTTTCTCAACTAACTCTATTGTGTGAATTATTCTTATTTTACCCTTTTATTTCTCAAGGAATTATTTCCATTTTAAGGACTCATATTGGGGCCAGGATTGCCCGTGAGGTGTTTTGCTTTTGGAGGTTATAATGGTGTGAATAGTTTTGTGACGAACTGGGATCTCTTTGGGAAGACCTGTGTCAATCAAACACGATAAAGATTCCCACCTGTCTTGCTTCAGTTTATTATTCCTATTTTGACTTTCACAGTCACAAATCTATCAAAGGCTGGACCAGGGCGCCTGAGTGGCTCAGTTGGTAGAGTGTCCGGCTTCGGCTCAGGTCATGATCTCACGGTTCATGGGTTCGAGCCCCGCATCATGACAGCTAGCTCAGCGCCTGGAGCCTGTCTTCAGATTCTGTGTCTCCCTCTCTCTCTGACCCTCCCCTGCTCATGCTGTCTCTCTCTCTCTCTCAAAAATAAATAAAACATTAAAAAATTAAAAAAAAAGAAAAAAAAAAGGCTGGACCACAGTTTACAAGCAGGTTTGATGGGCTCTGGGTTTGCAGAGGCTCCTGGGAAAATCTCCTTGGTGGAGCCTGGGCCCTCCACGCAAAAGCCACCATAGAAAGACGTATTTCCCTAAGGTCGCCTGGCTGACCCAAAGTTAGCCGAAACCACATTATTAGTAAGACTTTAAAAATGAGCGTGTACAGGGTACGTTTAACACAGAAGAAGGTGGTGGGTGTCACGGGCCTCACTGGAGGGGCCGCTGAGCTACGCGTGCAGGCGGACCGAGCCCCCGAGCCCCCGAGCGCCCGGCGCTGTTCACAATGGCCACGGCGCTACTCGATTATTCCATTAACGGAGCCCCTGCCTCCGTGCGGGCAGCCCAGGAAGGGGCTCGAGCCCAGGTGTGACTGATGAGTCTAGGAGCACGGCGTCCTCTGCAAAGATGACCCAACCCAGCACTCCCCGGGGACTTCGGGCCTTGGAGGGGACCCCCTCCTCTCTTCCCAGGTCCCGGGAACCCTGCCCTGCCGACGGGAGCTTCGCCCCCTCTCCGCCCGCCCGGCGCCCTGGGTCCGCTCCCACCAGGCCCTCCGCACGGGGCCCAGGGGCAGCTGCAGTCATTTTGTTCATCAGAGGAAAGAGCCAATGCCTGCTCTCGCCTTCAGAGCTAGGAAATTAGGCAAACACGGTCGGGCCCGTGGAGCCGGGTCATTTCCAGGATGGATAGGCGGTGGAAGCTGCTTCAGCAGAGCGAGGAGCTCCCAGCCTGAAATTGTCCCTTCAGGATTCTGTGTCTCTTGCGGCGATGCTCCGGCACCCCCGTAAGTACGCGTTTTCCTTGTCTTTGTTTTAAAAGCCCGTTGTAGCCGAGGGTATAATGTCCGTCTTCCTCATCCGCCTGCAAGGATCGCCTGCTGGCCTCGTCTGCCCTCCGGGGCTCTGTGACCAGGGCTCTGCCTCCAACTGGACAGAAACGTGATGTTCGGTGGGATGTGCTTTGTGTGGGAAGGCCACGTGGGGTGGGGGAGGGGAATCTTCACATCCACACTGGGAACTCCAAGGTGACCGCACTGAGGGCCCCGTGGCCTGCCCCAGATGTGCTGAAGGGGTCTGGGGGCCGTGGGACTGCCGAGTCATCGGGGTCAGGACTTCAAAGGGAAGAGGGAGAAGCGAGACCTCTAGTGAGGAAGAGAGTTGGCTCTGTGCTCTGGGCATCCAAGTGCACGCGTTGGGCACCTGGCCTTTGGCCCAAGAGCGGTCGGGAGGCCTCTGCACCAGCCAGGCTGCTCCCGGGTGTCCTGCTTGGCTTGGAAGGGGGTGGGGCGTGGTTCAGTCCAGCTTCTTCCAGAGAGACCAGGACAGAGGCAACAGTCTTTTTTTTTTTTAATTTATGTTAGAGGAGTGCAGGCGAGGTAGGGGTTGGGGGGGGGGTTGTACATAGAATTTGAAATGGGCTCTGTGAGGACATCAGCTCAATGTGGGGCTCGAACTCATAAACCGTGAGATCATGACCTGAGTGGAAGTTGACATTTAACCCGACTCAGCCACCCAGGGGCTCCAAGGGCAATGGTTCCATCAAGACCTTACCCTGTAACTTTGAGAGAACTTGGGATCCCAGGAAAGGGATAGAATAAAGCTTTGATTCCTTCTGCCTGCCTGCTCATTTTCCTTCATTTTTTTCCTTTCTTTTTTCTCTTTTTAAAATTTTAATGTTTTTGGTGGCACCTGGGTGGCTCAGCAGTTAAGCACCTGACTTTGGCTCAGGACATGATCTCACAGTTTTGAGTATGAGCCCCCATCAGGCTCTGTGCTGACAGCTCAGAGCCTGGAGCCTGCTTTGGATTCTGTGTTTCTCTCTCTCTCTGCCCCTCCCTAGCTCATTCTCAGTCTCTCTGTCTCTCTCAAAAATAAAAATAAACATTAAAAATTTTTTAATGTTTTTAATTTTTTTATGTTTATGTATTTTTGTGAGAGAGAGGGAGATAGAAAGAACATGAGAAGGGGAGGGGCAGAGAGGGAGGGAGACGGAAAATCCCAAGCAAGTTCCACGCCATCAGCACGGAGCCCACGTGGGGCTGGAACTCACAAACTGAGAGATCATGGCCTGAGCTGAAATCAAGAGTCCGGCACTTAACCCAGCGGAGCCCCCCACGTGCCTCTTGCGTTTTTTCATTCCTTTGTTTAGCGCCTCAGCTTGCCAGCCCTAGATCAAGTGCTCCCCAAGGGTGCTCTAGAGAGGGCTCTGCAGGAGAGCACCTGCATTTGAATCTGCTTCTGCCATTTACTGGGTGACGGACTTGGGCAAAGCGACTTAGAACCTGTGTTTCATCCTCCTGTGTGTAGTGGAGGCAGTTACAGTATCTCCTTGGAAACGTTACTGTTGCAAGCAGATGCTGAGCACATTTAAATTACTCTATATCGGTGCCCTTTGCAAAATAAGCCTCAACAAGTGGCCGCTGCTACTATTTGCGCCTCATTGAGTTACTGGAGGAAGGCGCTGGGATTCCTCACACTTTTGCTAAGAACGCTGAGGCTCAGAAAAGCCAGTGTCGGAGCCACTTTCCAAAGCCTGGGCTGTTTTGCCTTTAAACCTTGTATTCTTTCTCCCACTTTCTGCCACCCTGTTGGCTGTTACCTGATTGTCCTGAAGCTTGTGCCTATTGGATAATACAACCTAAGCGGTTAAAAAAAGTGAACCCAGAACCTTGCCGTAAGGTGACGGAGCAGCCGAGGTCTCTCGACAGAAGCTGGGATGAGGTGAACCGCTCCATGTTGAGGCCAACAGGGGATGCTTTCTGCTCTTACTTCCTGTCTTTAGAATATTATGTTTGTAAATAGCCTTTTTAGGAAGCCAGCTCCCTTCCTCTGTCCCTAACTAAACATCCTTGTTCCTCTTCCTCCGGGAACTGACACTTAAATTGGTTATCTTGAACTGAGTATTACCACACCTGCTTCAGTGGGATGACTTCCAGGGGCAGATCACGTGTACTGAGAGACATTGGTGGGCGTGCCAAGCTCACGGACAAGGGGCTGGCCATCATAAAAGTTCATCTGTCATTGCACAGGGCAGCTGGGCCACTGATGACGTCCTCTGTTCACTGATTCGTGCCGTCCCCCCGCCCTGACAGTTCACTGCGTTGATTCCACGGTGTCGATGGAACCACTCAATTTGTATTAAGCTCCTACTATGTGCTCAGTATTGTATTGTGCCCTGGAGGTGAGGTGGGGGCATGGGTGAGCTATGTAAAGAGTATAAGATCCAGGGGCGCCTGGGTGGCTCAGTCAGTTAAGCATCCGACTTCAGCTCAGGTCATGATCTCGCGGTTCATGGGTTTGAGCTCCGCATCAGGCTCTGTGCTGACAGCTCAGAGCCTGGAGCCTGCTTTGGATTCTGTGTCTCCCCCTCTCTCTACCCCTCTCAATGCTCTCTCTCTCTCTCTCAGTAATAGATGTTGAAACAAATTTTTAAAAGAGTGTAAGATCCAGCCTGTGCCCCCCTGGAGTCTCCGGACTCACTAGGGCAATGCGATGTTGCGAGTGTGACTCTCAAACTGTGTCAGAGACTCCTCTGTCCTGAGGACCAGGCAGGACTCATGGCTGTGAAGCCAGTGGGGTTTGCAATAACCGTGTGTGATGGGGACTGGGTGACATGCACAGTGGAAGTTGACCCCCACCACCTCCTGCAAAGCGTTCACTATTTTTTTTTTTAATCTTTCAAGTTCAACTCTAAAACAACAAAAGGCTCTATGGTCACTTAAAGCTGGTCTGAGGCTGAATCTTGCCCACAAGTGTGTTTTGACTTGTATTTAAGAATATTGAATAGTGATACTGAGTTATTATCCATAGTTTGTGGAACTCAATTTTATTATGTCATAATCCTCATATTAATTAAATTAATAGGGCCGTATCTGGTTATGGACCAAGATAGTGTGACTTTTCTAGGGCGGTAAGAAACAATGGGTTAGAAATGATGAGGTCTTGGGGCTGAGGCCCAATCATTTATTTTTTGACACCAAGGACTAGGAAGACCAGGTGGAGAAGAGGTTTGGAAAGAAGAAGTTGGAATCCAATGAAAGACGTGTGTGTGGAGAAGGAGGAAACGTCCTCTAGGGATGTCTTCGGAAGCGCCGTAAATATTAGGGCTGGTGTTTTACACTTTGTGCTGCAGACAGAAGCCATTAGAATTTGGGGAAGGGAAAGCAGACTGTTCATCTGACTATGCTTGTTCAGGGTGGTCTGGGGGGTGGGTAGAGGCTGGAGGCAGGGAGGCCATGACAGAGCTGTTGAAGAAGTCTGGCCATTAGGACAATAGAATCTGGACCGGGTGGGAGGGTCATAGAGAAGAAAGGGGTCATTAAACCTCAGTGTGGGAAGACTTACTCAGGTAACTTATTTTAACGCGCTTTAATGGTGCGTGGGTGTAGGCAGGGGGAGACTGGCTCCGTTAAGAAGGAACCAGCCGGCCTTGGCTGAGTTGCGAAGTGAAGGCGGATTATTTAATCATCAGGAATGAAGCATTGATAGAATACTCTGTCAACATAAAGGCACAGTGGGTTTATTTTATCTAAACGTATAGATACGTGACCTGTGTGAGATGAGCTCGGGACTAAATAAAAGAGGAGGCCAAGGCAAAGCCTTGGGGGAGGGATTCCCCCCATGGTGTGTGTTTGGCAGCAGGGCCAGAGCAGGGGACGCTCGGGGTTACACTGCGGGCCTGGGTGCTCAGAGGCAGGGGGCCTCCGCCTGGATTTAGGTGTGGGTTCTTGTTACTGCTGAGTGTTCTTCTGTTGAGAAGGTGTCATTTTGGTAAATAGAATACAGAGGCTTATCAGGATACACGTTACTCATTCAAGAATTCCGTGGGAAGAGAAGACGGAGGGACGCGTCACGCCAGCCACCATGTCTGCACAGAGGCCCCGCCCCCACAGAGGCCCCGCCCCCCACAGTGGCGCCCCCCCCTCCCCCGCAGCCTGATGCAGCCACCAAAATGGAAGGATTTACGTAAGTGAACCAGCCCTGCACCTTCAGACTGAGCTCAAAGAGGGAGGACATTGTTACCATTCTAGGTTTCATGGAAATAACAGTGATTTTGAAGACACGATACCCAGTTTTGAAAAGAGTGACTACAAAAGAAATTGATAAGGTTAATTTCTGGATAAGCTCAGTTTAAAACGATGCTGAAGTGGGGCGCCTGGGCGGCTCAGTCGGTTAAGCGTCTGACTTTGGCTCAGGTCATGATCTTACGGTCCATAAATTCGAGTCCCGCGTTGGGCTCTCTGCTGTCAGACTGTCAGTGCAGAGCCTGCTTCGGACCGTCTGTCCCCCTCTCTCCGCCCCTCCCCCATTTGCGCTCTCCCAAAAATAAATATTAAAAAAAATTAAAAGATGAATAACCTTTAAAGAGGTGACGATCGGATACTATCATGCATTGCCTTTTCACATTGGGCGTGGTTTTCCCCCCCAGCTTTATTGAGATACAATTGACAAAGAAGATTGTAATGTAGTTGAAGCGCACAGTGTGATAATTCGGCACACGTATACATCGTGAAGGGATCCGCACCGCTGAGTTAACGCACCTCCATCGCCTCTGTCCTTATACAGTAGAGTGCTGTGAAGTATAGTCACCGTGTTGTACATCAGATGAGAGTTTGTACCCACTTACTGACGCTTCCCTCTCCCCCCTCCCACCCCCCAGCCTCTGGAAACCACCATGCTACTCTGTTTCTATGAACTTGACTTTTTGTCATATTCCACATATAAGTGACACCATGCAGTGTATTTTTCTTTCTCTCTGGCTTCTTCCACAGCAGAATGCCCTCCAGGTTCATCCATGTGGCTGCAAAGGGCAGGATTTTTGTGTTTAAGATCGAATGACATGGCACTGTGTGTATATATCACGTTCGTTTTAGCCACTCGTCCATCCGTGGACCTTTGGGTTGCTTTCGCATCTTGTGCTGCAATGATCTCATGGTGGTTCTGTGTCGAATTTCTTGAGGAGCCTCTGTGTTGTCTTCCACAGCGGCTGTTCCATTCCCATTCCCGTCATCAGCGCAGGGGGTTCCCTTCTCTCTACAGCCTCACCAGTACTTGTTTTCGCTTCTCTTTTTTGATAGTAGATGTACTAGCAGACAGGAGGTGGTATCTCCTTATGGTTTTGATTTTTATTTCCCTGACAATTAGTGATGTTGAGCGCCTTTTCATGTGCCTATTGACCATTTGAATAGCTTCTTTTTGGAAAATGTCTATTCAGATCCTTTGCCCATTAAATTTTTTAAAAATTTTATTTAAATCCAAGTTAGTTAACATATAGTATAGTAATGATTTTACAAGTAGAATTTAATGGTTCATCACTTACAGATTACACTCAGTGCCCATCCCAACAAGTGCCCTCTTTAAAGCCCATCACCCACTTACCCATCCCCCCACCCAACATCCCTCCAGCAACCCTCAGTTTGTTCTTTTACAATTTTTAAAAAATGTTTATTTATTATTGAGACAGAGAGAGACAGAGCATGAGCAGGGGAGAGGCAGAGAGAGAGGGAGACAAAGAATCCAAAGCAGGCTCCAGGCTCTGAGCTGTCAGCACAGAGCCTGACACGGGGCTCAAATCCAGAAACTACAAGATCATGACCTGAGCCACCCAGGTGCCCCAATTTATTCTCTTTTAGGAGTCTCTTACGATTTGCCTCTCTGTCTCTTTGTATCTTATTTTTCCTTCCTTTCCCCTACGTTCATCTGTTTTGTTTCTTAAATTCCACATGAGTGAAATCATATGATATTTATTTTTCTCTGACTTACTTTAAATAGCTTAATACGTTCTAGTTCCATCCAAGTTGTTACAAATGGCAAGATTTTGTTCTTTTTGATCCCCGAGTAACATTCCATTTTACACACACACACACACACACACACACACACACGCACACACACACATCTTTTTTTATCCATTCATCAGTCACTGGACATTTGGGCTCTTTCCATAATTTGGCTGTTGTTGACAGTGCTGCTGTGAACATTGGGGTGCGTGTGCCTCTTAGAATTAGCATTTTTGTATCCTTTGGATAAATACCTAGTAGTTCCTTTGCCCATTTTTAAATTGGGTTCTTTTTTGCTATGAGTTGTAGGAAGTCTTGTGTATTGTGATGACAAATCCCTAATGGGTAGATGGCATATCTTCTCGCATTCCTTACGTTGCCTTTTCATTTCATTGGTGATTTCTTTTGCTGTGAAGAAGATTTTTAGTTTGATGTTGTACCACTTGTTTATTTTTGCTTTAAATTTCACTTTTTCTGTCAAATCCAAACAAATCATTGCCAGGATAGATGTCAAGGCGTTTTATCCCTATGGTTACTTCTGTGTGTTTGATGGTTTCGGGTCTTACATTCAAGTCTCTAATCCATTTTGAGTTGATTTTTGTGTGTGGTGTAAGTTAGGGTTCCAGTTTAATTCTTTTGTGTGTGAATGTCCAGTTTTCCCAACAGTATTTATTGAGACTAATTTTTCAACAATTAATTGAACAGTTAATCAACAATTAATTGAACATATATTCACGGGGTTATTTCTGGGCTCCCTCTTTGGTTTCATTGACCCATGTGGCTGTTTTTATGCCGATAGCATACTTTTTTGGTTATTATAACTTTGTAATACTATTTGAAATGAGAAGTGTGAGGACTCTATCAATTTTTTTCTTTTTCAACTTTGCTTTGATTATTTGGGGTCTTTTGTGGCTCCATACAGAAATAGAAGATTGTTATTTCTATTTTTTAAAAATACCACTGGAATTTTGAAAGGAACTGGGCTGAATCTATAGAAAGCTTTGGGTCGTATGGACCTTTTAAAATCCAAATTCTCCCAATCTGTGAGCTTGGAATATCTTTCCATTTATTTATGTCTCTTTCAATTTCTTTAATCAGTGTTTTATTTTTTCATTTATTTATTTTTTAAATAATTTTTTTTGAGAGAGAGACCGACAGAGCACAAGTAGGAGAGAGGCGGAGGGAGAGTGAGACACAGAATCCGAAGCAGGCTCCAAGATCTGAGCTGTCAGCACAGAGCCTGACACCAGGCTCCAACCCACGAACCGTGATTGAGCCAAAGTCAGACGTTCAACAAACTGAGCCCCCCAGGCGCCCTGTTTCCTCAGTGTTTTAGTTTTCAGAGTCCAGGTCTTACACTTTATTGGTTAAATTTATTCCTAAGTGCTTTATTCTTTTTGATGCTAGCATAAATATAATTATTTTCTTAATTTCTTTTTCTAATAATTTTTGTTAGTCTATAGAAACTCAACTGATTTTTGTGTATTGATTTTATGTCCTGAAGCTTTCCTGAATTTGTTTATTCTAACAGTTTTTTGGCAGTGATTTTTGGTTTTTTTTATACATAATATTATGCCATTACTTCTTTTCTGATTTGAATGGCTTTTATTTCTTTTCCTTGCCTAATTGCTCTGACTAGAATTTCTTGTACTATGTTGAAAAAAAAAAGGATTGTGGGTCTCCTTGTCTTATTCTTGATCTTAGAAGAAAAACTGAGCTTTTCACCATTGACTATGATGTTAGCCATTGAGTATGATGTTAGCTATGGGCTTGTCAAGTTGTTAGGTTGAGGGATGTTCCTTCTATATGTTGAGAGTTAATCATGAAAGGGTGTTGAATTTTATTGAATATTTTTTCTGCATGTATCGAGATGATCATATGAGTTTTATCCCTCATGTTGTTGCTGTGGTGTATCACACTTACTCATCACGGATGTTGAACCATTTTGGTCTCCCAGGAATAAATCCCACTTGATCGTGGTGTATGAACCTTTTAATGTGTTGTTAAACTCAGTTTGCTATATGTTGTTGAGGATTTTTGCGTCTATGTCCATCAGAAATATTGGCTTATAACTTTCTTGTCATGTTCTTGTCTGCCTCCGACTTGAGGGTAACGATGGCCTTGGAAAATGAGTCTGAATGCGTTATCTCTTCTTTTGTTCCTTGGAAGAGTTTGAGAAGGCTTTGTAGTCTTTAAAAATTTTTTTTTGTTTTTATTGTTTCAAGTTTTAATTTTATTTCCAGTTAACATATAGTGTAATGTTAATTTTAGGAGTAGAATTTAGAGATTCATCACTTACATACAACACCCAGGGGTCATCACAAGTGCCTTCCTTAATGCCCATCACCCGTTTAGCCCATCCCCCCACAACCTCCCCTCTTGCACGTCTCAGTTTGTTCTCTGTAGCTCAGAGTCTGTTTTATGGTTTGCCTCTATCTTTTTTCCCCCTGGTATGTTCATCTGTTTTGTTTCTTAAATTCCACATATGAGTGAAATCATATATTTGTCTTTCTCTGCCTGACTTATTTCACTTAGCGTAATACACTCTAGTTCCATCCACGTTGTTCAAATGGTGAGATATCATTCTTTTTTCACTTTACTTATTTTTAGAGAGAGAGAATGTGTGTGAGCAGGGGAGAGAGGCAGAGGGAGAGAGAGAGAGAGAATCTTAAGCAGCATGGAGGAGCCTGATGTGGGGCTCAGTCCCAGGACCCTGGGGTCATAGCCTGAGCTGAAGTCAAGAGTCAGACGCTCAACTAACTGACCCCCCCACCAGGTACCCCAGATTTTATTCTTTTCATGCTTGAGTAATATTCCTGTGTGTGTGTGTGTGTGTGTGTGTGTGTGTGTGTGTGTGTTTACTGCACCTTTTTCATCCATTCATCAGTTGATGGACATTTGGGCTCTTTCTGTATTTGGCTGTTACTGATCGCGCTGCTATAAACATCAGGGCGCATGCGTCCCTTTAAATCAGTATTTCTGTATCCGTTCGGTAGGACTGGTATTCTTTCAGTGTTTGGTGGAATTCACTAGTGAAGCTATTGAGATCTGGACTTCTCCTTGTTGGGAGGTTTTTGATTACCCTTGCTTTCTATTTGCATGGGTTTTTTAGACACTTTGAGGCCTTGCCCCAATGGTTGGGAACACAGGCTCTGGAATCCGGTGGGGTCCCAGCTGTGTGACCTTGGGCAGATCACTTCATCTCTCTGAGTCAAGTTCATGTATGTGGAAAATGGAAAAGTAGGAAGATAATACCTGCCTGATAGGGGCGTTGAAGAGGATAAATGCCATGAGGCATGTCGGAGATTTCGGACAGTGCCAGGCACACCATTAACACTTGGTAGGTGTTAACAATGGTGATTATTTGTCTTGAAAATTTTAGCCCACCCCACACTCGAGTTAGAATCAATACACCAGCCTCCTGGCCCTCTCTGGCTGTCCGTGTCTGGCCAAGAATGTCGACACTTTGAGGCACTTCAGTTGGTGAAATGTCCGACTTGGGCTCAGGTCATCATCTCATGGTCCGTGGGTTCATGCCCCACATGGGGCTCTGTGCTGACCGCTCAAGAGCCTGGAGCCTGCTTCCGATTCTGTGTCTCCCTCTCTCTGCCCCTCCCCTGGTGACACTCTGTTTTTCTCTCTCGCAAAAAGAAAGAAAAAACACAAAAATTAAAAACAAGAATGTCGGTACTGGAGCCAGCCTGCTGTGTGACCCCCAGCAAGTGGCCTTCCGTACCAGTTTTCCCCTCTGTAGAAAGGGGTACGAACAGTACCTGCTTGGTGAGGTTGTTGAGATTAAATGAGTTAACCTCTGTTAGGTGCTAAGAACAGTGCTTGCCACATAGTAACTGCGGTGCAGACATTTGTCAAGTAAATAAAAGCGAGCTTCCTCTGTGTTGTCTCCGCCGTTCTGACCCCCCCCCCCCCCCCCCCCCCACTCCGGTCCACCCACTCTCATCCTGGTGGGAGAAAACAGCTCACTTTGTGCCTGCAGTAGTCGGGCCAACGTCTGAAAAGGAATAGGACTTTGACTTGCCTTTGAGTGTCATCTTCACAGAAGGTGATGATGCCCAAGGGCAGAGTGCAGGGCAGGGGCGCCTGGGGGCTCAGTCGGTAAGCGTCCGACTTGGGCTCAGGTCACGATCTCATGGTTTGTGAGTTCAAGCTCCGCGTGGGGCTCTGTGCTGACAGCTCAGAGCCTGGAACCTGCTTCAGATTCTGTGTCTCCCTCTCTCTGCCCCTTCCCTGCTCACACTCTTGTCTCTGTCTCTCTGTCTCAAAAATAAGTGTTAAAAAAAAAAAAAAAAGCATAAAAGAAAAAGACTCAGGTAGGTGGCTCTCTGCCTGGAATGAAAGGGGTTGGAGCACACGTTGCCTTCTGGCCTGAGAGGCAGACTCCGTATCCTTGCAGCCTGAGTGGCCTTGTTTGCTTTTCAGATTTTCTCATCGACTACAGGTGGCAATGTGTTTTGGACTTAACCGGCCCCTCCTGACCTAGCAAAGAGCTTTGAGTTT
Source organism: Helogale parvula (assembly GCA_004023845.1). Lineage (NCBI taxonomy): Eukaryota > Metazoa > Chordata > Mammalia > Carnivora > Herpestidae > Helogale > Helogale parvula. Next base: position 5,405 of record PJEM01016839.1, on the reverse strand, counting down.
GTTTGTGCGTGCTTAATGTGAAGTTGACTCATCCTTATCTGTCTTAGCCTTTCTGGCGAAATTAGGAAATGGAGGATTAGCGTCTAAACCCAGGGAATTACAGTGCGTTTGTGGAGCTGGGAAGACAAAAAGGCAAGTGTTGGGGAAGGATCAGGCCGGTGCTCCTCTTGCTCACGGTGCTGCTTGATTAAGAACTTGGGCGTGAGCTACACAGACGGCGTCAGAGTTCTGTGGCACCGGTCAGACCCACCAGGTTCCCCCAGAAACATTTTCCCCTCCCAGAGTCTTCAGCTCAGACTAACCTTGCGGCTGGCCTCTCATTATTCTGGCCAAGCTAAGCGATGACTTTGGAAACACAAGCACTCCTGAAAGGAAAATTATATCTGAACGCTTGGGGGAAGATCAAAGTCATCTTTGAAACGCACGTGCCTTCAGCACGTTGTGACGAAGGCTGGCCCATAAAAGGAAACAAAGCATGTTTGCCACGAGGCAGTGGTGCCTTTTCTCCTGTACCCTGCTGGCACCAATCACCCCATTCGTTCTGGAAAACAGACCTTTTTCTACAGGGCGGGGACCAGATAAAGCAGATGCTGGTGGTTCCAGGATCTCAGCCTCCTCCTTTCGCCCCCTGGCAGCCAGACCTTTGACTCTGAAATTCCCAGAGGATGCAACTTTGCATTCCCTCAATGCCCTGAAATGAGGAAAGAGGATGTGATGTCCTCATAACCTGGCTGGTATCGTCCTGAGTCCCCGAGGAAGGCAGCTCCTCCGGGCGCCAGTGTGTCAGGAAAAGGCAGCTTCTCCGAGGGAGAATGGGGGGCACGGGGGTGGGAGGGGGTTGGAGGTGGGTTCCGACTGCCACTCAGGAGTTTGGTTGATTCTGTGTATTAGTTTCAGGATTTCTTTGCTTCCATCTTTCAGCAAACGGTACTTTTCTCCCTGGTAACTGTCACCTGATTGTGTGCCCCCCCGCCCCCAGGCCAGGGCTCGGAGCCCCAGGCTAGTGAGGCCCTTTAGAGATCAGCGAGCCATCTCTAGATGGGGCCAGCGCCCTCCTTCCCCTTTCCTCCGACAAGAATAACAAGGGGATACTGATTTTATCTGGGCTTTGGGGGGTTACTAATAACCGTATGGTACGGAACCTTGTGTACAATCGGCGGACTAAGTGGAGATTTGTAGACGAAACCGTCAGTGTCTGGGTCATCCTGGAGAGAATCCGCATTGTGGGTGCGTGGCCCTGGATTTGCCCAACGAGAGAAACAGCGCATCAGTGGTGCAGTCAGATCTCATGGCCTGCTTACGAGTTTTGTGGCCTTAGAGAAATGTTCCCAGTCATCTCCCACCCATGGTCAGGAACTTCATACGCTGAGACGCATCACCTAATTCAGCGTATACAGAGCAACATTCTGTTCCCAAAGCTAATTTAACAAGGCCTCCTCCTGGTTGTTTATATTATATGGCTTTCACTGAAAAGACCTAAGATTGCAGGGAGGGAAGTGTACCTGTAGCACAGGAGGGGCCCAGAACAAAGTCTGCTTCGAGCAGGTGGGGACAGTCACAGGAGATTTATGGAACAAGATGGCAAAAGTGAACTTCACGTCGTACTTTGATTTCAGAACTTGTGAAGGGGTGTGTCTATGAGTGTGCACCTCCACCTCCCACATGAAGCCTGAGCCTTTCAAATCCCTCTGTGTGTCTCAGGGCACGGAAAAGATTGCGAACAATTGTTTTGGCTTAAGCCCCACATGATTTCTTTTTTAAGTTTACTTATTTTGGGGCACGTGGGTGGCTCAGTCGGTTACGCATCCGACTTCGGCTCGGGTCATGATCTCACAGCTCGTGAGTTTGAGCCCGTGTCCGGCTCTGTGCTGACAGCTCAGAGCCTGGAGTCTGCTTTAGATACTGTTGTCTCCCTCTTCTCTGCCCCTCTTCCGTTCATGTTCTGTCTCTCAAAAATAAACATTAAAAAAATTTTAAGTTTACTTATTTTGAGGGGAAAGAGACAGGGAGAGGGAGAGAATCCCACGCAGGCTCCACGCTGTCAGCACAGCCGGATGCAGGGCCCGAATCCACCAACTGTGAGATCATGATCTGAGTTGAAATCAGCAGTCGGATGCTTAACCGACTGAGTCACTCCCCTCCCCCCACATGATCTTTTAGGAAAGAGGAAATATTCTAGATCTTACACTGTTTAGGTGAGAATGTCTCATTTTCAGCAAGAGCTTTCCCTTTTATCGAATGGGGGTTGTGTATTACGTTTCACTATGTTGGATTTACTGTTTGTTCTAATAACCCAGGTGAGGCCAAGTGGCTGAAGCCAGAACCCTCCGCCATGTCAGCGGCAAGGGCCCGACCGTCATGTCTGTAGGTTACCCATGTAAATGGGGGTGAGCGTGTACGGACTTTTTGGGGGGAGGCACTAGCAGTTATGAAACATTTTATGTGCTAAATGTGGCGCATATATTTTCTCCTCTAATGCTTAAAGCAGTCTCACTGGTCTCTGTGATCCTTGCTGGGCAGTTAGAGAAAACAGAATATTGATCCTGTTGCACAGAATCTTCTTGGCATTGTGTCAGGGCTCTGCATGACCATTTCCTCTCTCTGTTCCAGAAGGGAAAATTCTTGACATGCACAAAGCCAACACCATTGCTGGCGCACTGCCTGATTATAAGCCAAACACAATTTTCTCAAGCTATTCTAAGAAAGGGGTGTGCTTTTAACATAGGGCCTTGTACACCGACTTGTTGAGAAAATGTCATTTATTAGAGCTGACACCACCATTCCTCTGGAAAGGAGTAGACTGTGGGCAAGATCAAAGTCATTTGGGGGGGGGGCTTGCTCAGGTGCACCTAATCTTCCAAACAAATCTCTAAGTAATTGTGGTGCTGGGTTTCTATTTCTTGTTGCCTCAAGAAGGAAACGGTTCTCAGTCTGGCCAGGTCATGACACGTTTTGAGACCCTGCCCTCCGTCAGTAGGGCCGGGGGCTGTCCGTTCAGGAATCCAGCATCTGTAGTTCCTAGTCCCATTTCTGCAGGCAGGAATGGTCCTTCAGTGAAACCGGGTCGCATCATATGGAGGTAAGACCACCTCCCTGCGGAGTGATTTCTGGCACTGTATTTCAGCCTCGTCATCCCCACTGATTAGCATGAAGAATCAGAGGACTTTTCCTCAAGCCCTTTCTCATTCTCTAGCATAAACAGTTTTGAAAACAGTAATCCGTTTATAATCTGAATCAACTGACCTGTCTCCACCTTCCCACGCCCACCTGAGTGAGTGAGATAAAAGAAGAGATAAAGGAGAGCGAGGCAGGGAGGAAAGAATGACAAAGTATTTATTGAGAGTTTATGAGTTAACAGCACAGTGTGTTAAGAGGCTGGTTACAAACTCGCTCCAAGATCAGGCCGACCTGCAGTTCGCGAACAGTTCTGCCCACTCTAGCGCCTCCGATCGGAGCCAGTGGCCACGGCGGGGGGAGGACCTTCCAGACCCGAGACAAGTTATGAATACAGTTGTGCTGACAGTCAGTTGTGATGTTTACATGACCACCCAGTTCCCTCTCCTGTAGATTTCAGGGACAGGCCGTCAACATCGTGCATTTATTTACTTTTCCATGATCTTTGGCACAGTTTCTGGTTTCTTCAGTAGAAAAGCACAGGCTTCAACTGGCTACTCAATTCTGCAGAAAGAGGATGATCTGGGATCTGAGTGTAAATACAAGTTTTTCTGTTAAGCATTATTTACAAGATGAGAGGCAAAGCGTAGACTTTTAATAAGCAAGTATCTTCATAAATTAGGAGGATGACAGGACACGGATTTTAATAAGCAGGGCCGAGGGGACTAGACTGCTGGCTGGGACAGCGCTCCTCTCAGGAGGAGACAGGTTTCCTGCAACGGGAGAACTTCCCTGAACCACGGACACCGACGTCTCGTGTTACGGGTACCAACTCACGGGCTTACTCTGCTAGAATCCCGGGTAGGGACCGTGCTTCTCTGGCCAATGGGATTTGTTCAATCCATCAAACCCATACTGAAGTACAGGGTGGCTGGCAGTTTGCCACGGGAACTTGGGTCCTGATGGGTACGAAATGGCAGTTCTGTCATTTGTAGAGTGGGTATAATTGGCCTTGGAAGAGTGAACCTTCCAGTTGGATGAAAACACATCTAGGCTTACGTGAGTGCCACGTTTGGTTACAATCTAATACAGTGCTGATATGGAGTCCCTCCCCGGAGGAGAGTCTGGACGCCGTAGATGAATGGGCGCCGTAGAGTACCACCACAGTGCATGTCTGCTTTGAGGCGGATACAGACGCGGACCAGATGACCTGACATTTCATCGTCGTGCTCCTGAGAGAGGAGTTCGGATTAGCCCCGAAGCAGATGTGGATTAGAATCGTAGTTATTATTCAAGTATGAGGAGAACTCTTTATTTCACATTGACAGTTCAATTCTGATCTCTATCTGGCAACTTATATGAAAATAATAAATATATACATATATATATATATCTATATCCAGCTCTGTACTCAGCACTGGGTTGACAGTTACCAGCGTCCCGATACAGTACATTGAAAAAAGAACCCCGCTCCTTTCCCGCAAGACCCTTCACCCATCTTGTAACCGTTATTGCGGAACTGCTGGTCTGCTTTCTTTCAAAGCAGTCTCTTTGAAATTGGCAGGAGATGAGTTAAAAATGGACAATTTGGCACATTAAATGGGGGGGGCAGCAGTGGTAGTATTTATATGCATTATAATCTATAAAAATGTGAGAAGTCAAAGGAAATCCATGCCAATAGAAAGCTTGAGTAAAAATTTGTAATTAATGAGTCTTTAAAAAACCCAAAACACTGGATTGTATATGAGAAAGCAAGTTTTCTTCTACATTCATGACCTAATCGAATAGTTATTAGTCTACACACTTCCAAACTTCGTTTCTCATAGAATTTCTATGTTGCAGACAACGCAGCTTTCCTTTTAATCTATTTTCTTTCCTGTTACCCCACCTCCAAATCCCAGAACCCGGAGAGCAAAAGCTGTGAATCCAAATATAGAAAATAATCTGGAAGTCTATATATCAAATCAAATGTACAATCGGCCATCAGTGCATTTCTTTTCCTCCTTGAGTGTGTGGATTTGCTAAGAGGTGACTCGGGGGGCGGTCCTTCACCGTTCCTGGCCCCGTGACGCCAGGGGTCCTAGAACTGTGAGGTCTGGGTGAACGAGATGGTGTCGGACTTGTCCACGGCAAAGCCTCCGTTGACGTAGGACTTCTTGGTGTCCGAGTCTTCGTGATCCAGGGCTGTGGATTCCAAGGCAAAGGGGTTCACGATGTTGACTTCAGAGGAAACATCCATCTGCTCCAGCTCCTTCTTGGAGAGCTTCTCCACGATGCCTGTCCCGAACGCG
>PJEM01016838.1:0-24258 GCA_004023845.1 Helogale parvula | reverse complement strand
TTTTTTTTCATCACGAGGGTAGCTACCTGAAGATTAAGAGCCTCACTATGCTTGAAAATGAGAATTGGGTCAACTCAAGAAGTAGACAATTTCTCATCAGAATGATTCTCAAACATTTCATTCAGCCACTCTTGCCCATGAAAAATAAGCATCTGTGATGAATATGGAAAAGGGGTATTTCAATTTTTGCTGCTGATGAGGTTTAATTGACATCCCTGAGGGAAAGGACTCAGCATAAAAATGTGGTTTGTGGAGTACTCTTTAGCATTAGAAGAATTCAAGGGGATAGAGGCTGCACTTGAGTGGCTAATTACTGTTAGTAATGAAACAAAGTAAAAACTTTGCTGGAAATGAAGGGAAATTATGTGAGTAAAAAAAGAATTGTCCAATATTGAATATGAACCCAGTAATGCCTAGGTTGGACTTAGTGAGCCTGATAATAAGATCTAAAATTTAATCCTTTTATTCAGAAATAGATTTTGGCTTTTCTTTTTTTAAATTTTTTTAATGTTTATTTTGAGAGAGAGAGAGACAGACAGACAGACAGAGCATGAACAGGGAAGGGGCAGAGAGAAAGGCAGACACAGAATATGAAGCAGGCTCCAGGCTGTCAGCACAAAACCCCATGCGGGGCTTGAGCTCACAAACTGTGAGATCATGACCTGAGCTGAAGTCAGAAGCTTAACCTATTGAGCCACCCAGGCACCCCAGATTTTGGCTTTTCCAATGTGCCTCTGTAAAATACAGCTCGGTGGAGAGATTCCGCAGAGCACATCCGGCCAACAAAAAATTCCCATGGGGGAAAAAATCAAGAGGAAGAACTAATAATGGAGATTCTGGCGGGATTAAGTTTCTTTTCTCCTCAATGAAATGTGAAAGATGTATTACCCACAGTTTTTGCGAAGACAGCTAATAAATATCACCACTGTGATTTTAGAACCATGTTATGCATGAAAGCAAAACTGAGTTAAAAGATAAAGGTTTCATATTTTCAAATGGCATTTGAAGTGTATGCTCATTAAATAGCACAATGTTCTGAATAAAATACGTGGGCTCTTCAAATACTGACTGGGACATAATGCATTTGGAAAGGTCCTTTGGTATTGGGAACATCATTTAAATTAATTAAAATAAAATATTCTTAGTACTTAGATATGAAAAAACAACTCTGAGCAAGCAAGTAAGGTGCTTACTGAGCAAATCAAAGTTGGGGGGGGGGGGGTCTTACCTTTGATAATGACACAAAGATAAATAATTAATGTAATGTTAAAACAAATATGAATTTGATTTCAAATGTAGTCACAAATTATGTTTGACATAAGAATAAAGTCAGTGTTTCTCAGAAGACATTTCTATTTTATGGCTTATTTTATAAAAATGTTTATACAATAAACATCTAGAAATCTAAAATTCTTCTCAGCCAAATCTTATATTCTAGTTCATCATAATTTCCTTTGTAAATGGAGCTTAAATGTCAGAAACATAATTTGTTTTTAGAAAGAAGTAAGGTTTCTAGAACATGTTCGCAGGAATTTGTATCTATAAATATGTGTACAGATATTCTGTATTCTACACCAGGTTCTGGGGGATATAGCCTCGAATCAAACATGGTTCTTGCCTTTGAATTGTTTATAAGTTACTGGGGAGCATAGACCTATAAAGAGATAGTTTCATCTACTGGGGAAAGTGCAAAATGCAGTGGAATTAAGGAAGAGAAGCTTCTAGTCCAATTCTAGGGTTCTAGCAAAGCTTCTTAAAGTGGAGTAATTCTAAGATTAACCTTGAAAAAAAGCAGTTGATAAAATTCATTGCTTACTTGGAGTTAAAAGAAAAGGTTTAACAAACTAAGAACACAAAGGAAAATCTCCTAACCTTATAAATATCTCAAAAAAAAAAACACCTTCAAAAAACAAAAAATCCCCTACATCAAACACCTGACTCAGCGGTACAATGTTATATATAACCTTTCCCTTAAAGGCAACTGTAAGGCAAACTGGCATCTCAGGCTTCTACTTAGCATCCTGGTCAGTGTGACTAACAAGACAAGTTAAAAAAAGGTGATAAGAATTGGAAAGAAGGGAGCTAAATTGGTATTTATAAATGGCGTGATTGCTTGTACTTCCCAGACTATCAGAATGAATGAGAACTCACCAAGACTGCAGTATGTAAGCTCAGAGTGCAAACATTTGAGCATCCTTATATATCAGTAACTTCCAGACAATGTAATATATATGTGTGTACACGAATCTCATTTATAGCATCAAAAATGATGAGATACCTAGTAAGAGATCCAGTAATAACATATGCATGGCATTTAGGGAGTAATATAAATATATACAAATTTTGAGAGAAGAGAGACCTACAGAAATGAAGAGATCTGTCAATTTTAGATGGGGATATTGTCAGGATATCAATACTGGCACATGTCCTTTCTTCCTGAGCAATATGTAAATTCAGTGGAATTCTAATCAAAACCCACAGGACCGTTCTTTTTATTTTGAGTTTGACAGACTGAGCGAAACATTTACATGGGACAGCAAAGGGTGTAGTAAAAAAGATACGAAAAAGAACAAAGTGAGGAGACATGCCTTGCAGAAATCAAGATTTATTATAAAATTATAGTAAACACATTGTGTGATACTGATTCACAGATACACTGATAGAATATAGAACTTAGAAACATATACATATATATATATATTTGACAGATAACAGCCTTACAGACCAGTGGAGGTGGGTGGGTTATTTAATAAATGGTGCATTCACTATCCATATGGGTAAATATTAAGCTCAATCTCTCTATCACACCACACTCCAAAATCTATTTCTATTGGATGAATTATATAAGTGCAAGAAGCAAACATTTACAGCTTTTAAAAAAGGGAGAGAATGACAGTATGGCATCAGGATAGGAAAGATTTTTAAAATAAAAGATAAAAAACGCAAATAAAACTACTAAAACTAAAAACCAATGAACCATATACTCGTTAAGAAAGATTTTCATCTCCATGACTTACTTATTTTGTAACAGGCAGTTTGTGCCTCTTAATGTTAACCCTTAATCCACACGGGCAATGTTTGTGTACAAATCCAGTAAGAGAGCAGAGAAGAGAAGGGCACTATACGTATGGAAGATGCTGGGAAATGAAATAGCATCTCACAGCCCTCAGGCTGGCAGCGCTCTGAAGTGTGACAGTACTGAGCCATGAGGGTCAAGGTGAATGGAGCTCACATCGTTGGTGAAAGACATCACCTGTTACCAGCATTCCGGGAACAATTTGACCAAGTACAGTAAAGACGAAAACGAGCATACTTTGGGGTTTAGCAATTTCCCTCCCACGTATATTCCCTACAAATTTCCCAAATATGCAACAGGTGATATTTATAATATTGGCAGACATGTTAAACTACCAAACATCAGAAGCAACCTAAATTTCCATCAGAAGAAAATGGATAGAGTATATTTATACAATGGAACGGGATACAGAAATTACACTAAATCCGTGCATGCTGGGGCACCTGGGTGGTTCACTAGGTTAAGCGTCTGACTCTTGGTTTAGGCTTAGGTCATGATCTCAGGGTTTCATGAGTTCGAGCTCTGTGTGGGGCTCTGTGCAAGCCTTCTTGGCATTCTCTGTCTCCCTCTTTCTCTCTCTCTCTGCCTCTCCCCCGCACATGCTGTCTCTGTCTTTTTCAAAAATAAATAAATAAACTTTAAAAAAATCTGTGCATGTTAATGCGTCATTATACTAAATCTCAAAACTCGTAATGCTCTGTGAAAAAGATCTAACCGAAACAGACTGTGCAAAACATGATACTATTTGTGTCAAGTTAAACACATAAAATAATTCTGTACATCACTTAGGAAACATGGGCATGTGGTAAATGTGTGAATGTCTGAGGGAGCGAAGAGTGTACATGGATTTGAGGATTTTCCAGGACTGAAGGGTTCCCCAGAATGCAGAATTTTCAGTCCCACAATGGGGACAGTCCTTGGCAAACTGGGACAAGTTGGTCACCTAGGGAGAAGAACACGGAGGGGAGCCTTCAACTCTAGCTATTTTATTACTAAAAATATTAAACAACTGAAGCAAATATAAATTAACATGGGGAGTGTGCCGGTGCTTTATGTGATTACCCGTAATTTTTGTATATTTGAAAATATTTAATTAAAAAAGGAAGGAGTGGAAGTCTGATAATGGCTTTAATGGAATCATCTGCGTGCCTCTGATTCTGAGACCTGTTCCGTCGTGTGGATTTTCCAACACCACTGAGCAATTAACTCACTTCTGATACTATGTGGAGAGAGCATCGGATCCCACAGGGGAAGGCTTCCATCCTACAAGACCCCTTTCCACTTCAGCCATCAATGGCAAATCTAATCGGTCTCCTGTGTTTCTGACCAACCAGGCTGGAGGTCCTAACAACCCCCTCCTTGGATTTGATGAATTTGTTGGAGTGGCCCACAGAACCCAGAGAAACATTCTACTTAATTATAAAGAGATCTAACTCAGGAACAGTGCGATGGAAGTGATGCATAGGGCAAGGTCTGGCCCCCTAGCAATCTATTCTCCCCAAATCTCTGTGTGTTCACCAACCAGGAAGCTCTCCAAACTCTGCCCTTTGGGGGTTTTATGGAAGCTTCATTCCATAGGCATGATTGAACTCAATCTGCAGCCCCACTCTTCTCCCCAGAGGTTGGTGGATGGGACTGAAATTTCTAAATCTCTTATCACCTGGTTGGTTGCCTTGACAACCAGCCCCCATCCTCAGGTGCTCTCCAGAAGTCACCTCACTAATGTAACAAAAGACATCTTTAGGAAATTTCAAGGATTTTAGGTGCTCTGTGCTAGAAATAGAATGAGGACCAAATGTATATCCTTATTATAAGTCTCAACAGCACCTTGTTATCATGCAGATTCTGGATTGGTAGGTGTGGGGTAAGACCTGAAATTCTGCAATTTTGACTAAACCTCCCAGGGAATGTCAACACAGCCCATCCTCCAAGCACACTTGGGTAGAGGAAGCTGGTGCGATTGGACAACTTCTTATCCTATGGAATGAAATTAATGAAATGGTAAGAGATTAGCATGGGAGGATTGTTGGAATGCGGGGCTAGTGATTGGGGGTAAAAGAAAGAACAAGCCCAAATTTAATTCTGGAGCTTTCGCTTTGGATGATTGGGTAGATGGTGTGTTGTAACTAATAGGAAATATTCAAGAAGGATCAGAGAGGGGGATTAATTCCATTTTTAATACGTTGAGTGACGGAGGAGTAGGGGACCAGTGGTAATAGGCTTTATAGCCTATAGGCTGAATTCAGTGGGCCTTCAAATGGTGAAATGTACTAATCTGAACTCAGTGGGAAGCCTGGAGCACTCACAGATAGAATTGAGAGGACCAAGTCTAGAGGTGCTTTTGAAAAGGTGTAGAGAGATGTGCCTGAAAGAGAACAGCAAGCCGACCATACAGCCCCAAGGAGATTCGGAAATACACTGTGATTTCTTCCCTTTCTGTATTTAATCAGTCTTTTGGAAAGTGTTCTTCATCTATTTTAGCTTCCCCTGGAGTCTTTTCTGTCCCTTCAGTATTCCTTCACCTCCGTGAAAATCGATCTGCTCTTCACTAATCAGCCTGAATATACCTCCTGTGGTGGGGACAGTGAATGCCTTTATTTTCTTCTCTGTGCTTTTTGTGTTTTATCACCTAAAAGGTAGGACTCATGGTATTTCAGTTTATTCTGCATTGAAAAATGTTGCCATAACAAAGCAATTTATGTGACAACCCATCTGTATCTACTAGGATCGTGCCCAAATCAAATCCACTCAATCTGGTCATATGTCCCAGGTTTTAGCGGCTACCTTCATTAGACAGAAATTCGAGTTTGGTAGTATAAGAAACTGTGATTGGTGGTGGCAAGCATTATTAGAATGAAAGGAATTACCATTTATTTTAATGTGCTCTCTGCTCCAAATGTGTTCTCTGTTCCACATGCTTAAAAATATAATAGTTTATTAATCTTCAGAAGAGCCCTCATGACCTACGTAGTATTATTTTTGTCTGTACAGATGAGAAAGTTAAGGCTCAGAGCTAGGTAATTGGTCTAATTTTATTCAGCTCCCATGTAATGAGCTGGCACTAAAAACTGGGTATTGTTTGACCTCTTTCTGCCACTCACCGCTGGCTCCTGAAAATCTGAAGATTCCAAAGAGGATGAATAGAAACTATTCATTGTTGGAAGACCGTATGAAGACCCAAACACCGTATTTTGGGGGGAGCCCTTTTATACGCGTAACATCTGTATTAAATCCCCTCCTTTATGGTGCCATAACATTATCCTTTCCCTACTCTATTATTGTTTATCACTTTGCTCAGGTCCCTAAATTTTCTTTCTGTCCTTACATAATCTAGACCCTGAGAGGGAAAGAAGTCAATGTGACAATTTACCACTGAAGGTAGAGGGCGGAAGCAACTGAATGGTCCATAATGGACTGTTTTTTTTTTTTAAGTTTTTATTTATTTTTGAGAGAGAGTGGGGCAGAGGCAGAGAGAGGAAGCAAGAGTAAGCGCACCCGTGTGAGAGAGAAAATCCCAAGCAAGCTCCATGCTGACAGCAAGGAACCCGACATGGGGCTCAAACCCAAGAACCGTGAGATCATGACCTGAGTTGAAAGCAAGAGTCTGCTGCCTAACTGACCAAGCCACCCAGGCCCCCCCATAATGGACTGTTTAAATGCAGGTCAGTCCTCCATGTGCTCATGAAGAACCGGATACATTGTGGGCTGTACATTAATATGCGTCACCTGGATACATGTTTGCTTAAACAAAACAAATGTGAAGATGCCCTTGATTTCAGAGAATTTCTTTTCCTGAGAATTTTACAGTAATCGGGGGTCATTCATGTCATGGTCTCTGTGTAGCCACTCCTCAGTTTCTAGTCACACTGTTTAGGATAAATTATAATCAGATGGTAGGGATCAGACTTTGAAGACTGATTTGATTATGAGGATTGAACAGCTCGTCACCTCTCCGGAGTGAATGTACTCCTTCCAGTAAACCAGCCCGTGGTTACTAAGGGAACCGCCTCCTTACAGTTCTATTCACTTGCATAATTTGGGGAGAGAAAATATTTGCTGAAAAGTTTGAGGGAAGGATTAGGCACCTTCAGTGCTTTTTACAGGACGATACGGGGAGAATCGTGGTGGGCAGCTCTGGGTCAGAACCCATGTCTTTCAGCTGTCTCCCAACTACAGAATGTTAGGAGGAACACGCCCATCACTAATGGAGATTCCAGAGGGAAGTGATAACTTCATAAAGTGTAACAGGATTCCATCTGAAAGTGCCACGGGTGAAAGCCTAAGCTGTGTAACCCATAGCAACTCAGAAACAAGGAATTTGTGGAGTTGGTATTAATTTTTAAAATTTTTTAATTAAAAAAATTTTAATGTTTATTTATTTTTGAGAGAGAGAGAGAGACAGAGCAGGGTGGTAGAGGAGCAGAGAGAGAGGGAGACACAGAATCCAAAGCAGGCTCCAGGCTCTGAGCTGTCAGCACAGACCCCAATGCGGGACTAGAACCCGTGAACCGTGAGATTATGACCTGAGCCAAAGTCAGATGCTCAATTGACTGAGCCTCTCAGGCGCCCCCATTTTCATTTTTAAGGAAAGAAGAAGAAACATCTGACAGGTAACAAGAATGCTTTTTTTTTTTTTTGGCGGGGGGGCACCTGGGTGGCTCAGTCGGTTAAGCGTCCGGCTTCAGCTCAGGTCATGATGTCACAGTTTGTGGGTTCGAGCCCCGCATCGGGCTCTGTGCTGACTGCTCAGAGCCTGGAACCTGCCTCAGATTCTGTGTCTCCCTCTCTCTCTGACCCTCCCCTGCTCGCGCTATCTCTCTCTCTGTCTCTCAAAAATAAATAAAACACATAAAAAAAGAATTTAAAAAAATAATGCTTTTTTTATGCCCCTGCACCAATCTGCCAAAATTAGAGAAAAACGTGACAAATAAATTTAAATATATTCTGTATGAATTCACGCTGTTAAAATGGTGGGCAGAGCCATATCTTCCTGAGTTGCATTTTGCAAAAACAAGTAATCACCTGCAGAATGTTGATGCAACGTTTTTTCTCTGCAAACACCAGAAGTAATATAAGATCAACTTCCAAAATATTACACATGGAGAAATACTTGAAATTAAATTTATCAAGTGAATGGTAAAAACTCTACTTGACAATTGCAATTCTAAGCAATCCCCATCCTTACATTAAGTAAATAGATCTCTTTGCCCTTGCCAGGTGGAATTCAACAGAAAACAATTCTTTGTGATTCTCTTATGAACTAATAGTAGTCTTAGTGATAGGAAGTTGTAGAAGAAAGACCAAGAATGTTTGGATTAATAAAAAATGAATTTGAATTTTTCTCTGTCTTATGGTGTGTAAGCTTTATTCTCCTAATGTCACTGAGCCTCAGTTTATTAATTTGCAAAAATGGAACAGTAGTAACAATTTGTCTACCTCTCAGAATTTGGCTAACGGATGTATTGGTTCATTAAAAGCATTTAGAAAGGGGCACCTGGGTAGCTTAGTCAGTTGAGCGTCGGACTTGGGCTCAGGTCATGATCACGCGGCTTGTGAGTTAGATCCCCGCATCAGACTCTCTACTGTCAGCATGGAGCCTGCTTCGGATCCTCTGTCCTCTCTCTCTCTCTGCCACTCCCCCCCCTTGCTCTCTCTCTCTCTCAAACTAAATAAATAAACTTTAAAAAAAGCATTAGAAGAACTTTGCACATTTTCCTGTCATTAATGAAAACTTTGGGCTTTGCAAATCTCTGGAGTTTAGAAGATGGGAAACAAATGGGAAGTGAAGTGACTACTCCAGGATCACTCGAAGAAACCCATGACTGATCCGCAGAGTGAGCCCCACTTTGGGTGTAAGACCCTCCCTTGTCCTCCGGGCCAATAGGTGGGCTTCTCTCCTTAGGGGGGCACCCTCAACCTTGAATGAAATATACGACCTTTTTAATCAAAAGAGATTACCACCTAATAAGTGCAAAATCTGCTCACTAGATACGGTGTTCCGCCACCTAGTAATTGCTAAAAGCATAATGCAGCCCAGAAAGTCATGTGCATAAAATAGGCAAACCCTCCATGTTACCCTAGACTGACTTTTGAATCAGAGAAGCCACCTCAAAAATGGGGTAAGGAAGTCTAAGTAAAAAAAATCTATAAACCCGATTTATTAAAAAATCACACATGTAATAGCACATATCTGGGAGGGGGGTAATGATTTGTTTTACTAACTGATTCATTATAGAGTTCCAGTTAATTCTCCTTTCAAAACTGATTTTACTCACAACTTTCCAGAAATGTATATTGTACCTAAGGCTGGTTCATCTCCATTGATGATATGTTAGTGATTAATACACAAAACCATGTTCTAACTGCTGGCCATATAGGGGCACCTGGGTGGCTCAGTCAGTTGAGCATCCTACTTTGGCTCAGGTCATGATTTCACGGTTCGTGGGTTCGAGCCCCACATCAGGCTCTGTGCTCACAGCTCAGAAACTGGAGCCTGCTTCAGATTCTCTGTGTCTCTCTTCGCCCCTCCCCTGCTTGTGCTCGCTCTCTCTCTGCCTCTCTCTCTCTTTCTCTGTCAAAAATAAATAAACATTAACTGCTGACCAACAGAGTGACCACAGTCCTCTATAGATTTGAGTATGCTTTTCCATGTAAGTTTAGAAATGCCCTGATTAGTTTTTTAACAAAATAGCAAAAATAAATAAGCATTAACTGCTGACCATTTCAACAGAGTGATCACAGTACCCTTTCGAGTGTGCCTTTGCATGTAAAAGTTTAGAAATGCCTTGATTAGGCATTTAAAAAATGTCTTAATCAGCAGTTCTCTCAATGTAAGTTAGTGCCTAAAAGACAAAAATTAAAAAGGCGATGACTTGCCTCTGATGATACTGTACACAACCTACATTTGCCACATCGCCAGATCAAAAATATTTTCAGTGGTAGCGAATAAATGCAGATGGCAGGCTGAATACAAAGTCATTGATCACAAGGAGCAAGGATCAGCTGAGGTCTGTCAGCTCTGAAATGAACTCCCGTTTACTCAGTGTCTTGGCTTTACGCAGCCCGCGTCTTGCACTTGCTATGCATTTTGCTGCGTGTTTGTTGTAAAATCATTCTTGTCTCATTATCTGTCATTGCAAAGATCAGCTCCGGTTCTGGGGGAGATAGAGAAAGGATGCTCCACTCTCTGCCTCCCACTGAATGCAGCTCTAGAATCTGGGTGGGATGCATGAAGAGCCATTTCAGGTATACGGAGAGGAAATAGTAGCAAGCGGATTGGGGAACAAGACCATAATTCAAAGTACTACCTTACTAGCCATGAGTTTACCAGGTTTTTTCCCCTCTGTTTACCTCCCTCTAGACTAAACACAGCCCAAAACACGTATGTAGCCTACATGGACAGACAGAGATCTCTCCAGCTAAGAAAGCAAGGGCTCTGCATGCTTAAAGACAGTGGGGAAAATACCCTGGTTTTTTTTTTCTCTTCTCTGATCTCTGGTGTTGCTCCCAAGTGACCTGTTGGTGCCTGCAGCAGTGGGGGGTTAACAGCAGCCTCGGGACATGGCAGGAGCCTAACATTCTGAGAATGGGGAGTCTTCCTTTCTGATCAGAGTGATGGGATACCAGGAGGATGGAGTGAATCCCCACTGCTTTTCTTCTGTGTTTGTCCTCCGTGGGGTCCACCCTGGCTATGAGCCCATTTGTAGAAGCACGCAAAGGACGAAGTAAATAAAGCCCATTTTCTGACCAGAGAACTCCAAGTGTTGCCCCAGGGAACCAGAAAATACCAGTGAGAGATCTTTATGCTTGCTTTGGCTGCACATATACTAAAACTGGAACTATACGGAGAAGATTAGCAAGGCCCTGCATAGATGACACGCAAATTTGTGAAGCATTCCATATATATTTGTTAAATGCATGGATCCAAACCTAAGCAGTATACACAGAACTTGAGAGCTGAATACAGGCTAGGCAGCTATTCCATTCCCAGGTTGGCAACTGGGGGTGGGGGGTGCGCATGGCTCAGATCCAAACCTGACTTCGAAGGCTCTGGAAATGCAAGTCACGTTAAAACCACAGCCAGTGGCCTGACTGAAGCTTGCGGTTTAAATGGAACCTGGTTGGTCGGCTGCTGAAACAAAAATCTCAGAATTCTCCATACACTTAAACAACACCCAAAACCTCATGACATAATACTCAAAGTCCAGGATACAATGCAAAAGCACCCAGCATACAAAAAAACAATGAATCTTTTTTTTTAAAATATTTATTTATTTTTGAGAGAGAGACAGAGTGTGAGCAGGGGAGGGGCAGAGAAAGAGAGGGGGACACAGAATCTGAAGCAGACTCCAAGCTGTCAGCACAGAGCCTGATGTGGGGCTCAAACCCACAACCCCGAGATCATGACCTGAGCTGAAGTCGGATGCTTAACAGACTGAGCCATCCAGACGCCCCAAAAACAAGGAATCTTAATTCAAAAGGCAAACAGAACCGTCAAGCAACAGAGATGTTGGAATTATCTGTCACCTTCTAAAGCAGCTGTTATGAAAATGACCCAAAAAGTAAGGGCAAACACTACCTGAAATTCACGAGAAGACCAAACAGAAAAAAGAAGGAAATAGAAAATATGAAAAATAAAATGGTAATTTCAGAACAAAGAAATTCAGTACCTAAGGTTTAAAAAACTCATTGGATGGGCTCAGTAGCAGGATAAGGAATGAGTGAACTTGGGGACAGAGCAGTAAAAATTAATCTGAACAACATAGAGAAAAAAATATTAGATGAAGGAGGAGAAGGAGGAGGAAAGAACAGAGTCTCAGGGAAAAGCCTAGTATTGATGTCATAGAGTCGGAGAAAAGTGGACTAGAATGCTTAAACTTGCCAAGTTTGGTGAAAGAGAGAAACTACATACTGAAGAAATTCAGTGAACTCCCAAGAGGATAAATTTAAAGAAATCCGTGCCAGACACAACCTAATCAAACTACTGAGAACTAAAGAAAAAATTTTGAAAGCAGCTAAAAAAAATAAGCAACAAATGATCTCCGGAGGAGCTATGATTTGAACAAGTCCACATTTGCATTAGAAACCACGGAGGACAGAGGTGGTGCATTATTTATGTTACAGAAGAACAAATGATGATTCCACACTTCCATAACTAGCAAATATATCCTTCAGGAATAAAAGTGAAATAAAGCTATTTTCAGATTTTTTAAAGTCTATTTATTTATTTTGAGAGAGAGAGAGGTGGGGGAGGGAGGGAGGAGCAGAGAGAAAAAGAGACACAGAGTTTGAAACAGGCTCCAGGCTCAGAGCCCGATGTGGGGCAAGAATCCATGAACCACGAGATCATGACATGAGCTAAAGTTCAACACTTAACCGACTGAGCCACCCAGGTGCCCCAAGACATTTTCAGATTTAGAAAAACTGAGAAAATATTTAGCAAGCAGACCTGACGCAAAAGGATTGCTAATGAAGTTCTTCAGAAAGAAGGCAAATGATGCCAGAGGGAAACCTGCAATATCAGAAAGGAGAGTATAAAATTGGCATATATTTGGGTAAATATCATAATGTAATTTTCCCCCTTTGAGTTCTTAAAAATATGTTAGACTGTTGGATGTAAAAGCATATAAATTGTAAGTCAGTGTTTTCAGTGGAGGGAGAGGCCATACACAACATACCCATAGCATAAAGCAGAGAGATTAAGACAGTGAGGTTCTATATTCCAACTAAAGTATAAAAGTGATTCTCAGTAATAATGAAAAGTATGTGTTTTAGAATCCTGAGAGCATCCACTAATAAAAAAAATTTTAATGAAAAAATAAATAAACAAAAATAAAAGAACAAACCCCAAACCCATACTGCAATATAGTTAAAAGAAGGCAGAGAAAAGGGGAATTGGAATGAAAAACCAAAAAAACAAATAGAACATAAATGATAAACCTAATGTATCAATAATTACATTAGTGGTCAAAACACATCAACTGAAGGACAGAGAATGGATTTTTTTTAACTGACAGAAATTTATCCTGTGTGCAGGATACGCCAACTAGAGGGAGAGAGGTAGGTCAGAAGAATGGGAGGAGGGAAAATGGGGAGATGTTGGTCACGGGGTACAAAGTTTGTTATGCAAGATGAATCGAGTCCTGGCGATCTGTAACAACGTGACTAGAGTTAGCAGTACTCTGTTGTGTAATTGAAATGTGCTAAAGGCATAGATCTTACATTTTTCTCAACACACACACACACAAGAAAAAGGTAACTGGAAAAGGTTATGTTATTACCTTGGTTATTACGATTATTTTACAACATATGAAAATATTGAATAATTAAGTTATATACCTTAAATATACACAATTTTAAAATTAATGATACCTCAATAAAGCTGAGGAGGGGAGAAATGAGCTATCAAGCCATGAAAAGAAAAAAAAAGTGAAAGGATAGAAAAATATATACCGTGCAAACATTAACCAAAAGAAAGCTCGTGTGGCTGCATTAGTATAAAATACAATAAAGTCCAGAGCAGAAAGTACTGGCAGAGATAAAAAGCGATATCGCAGAGTGAGGAAAGGGTCAATCAGTCCAGAAGACATACCAATCAAAAAGAGAAAGTCAAACTGTTGATGTTTGGTTTCTATAAACAGCAAATAAACTAATTTTTTGTTGTTGAAGCACATCTTAGGAGAGAGCACGATATGTATCTCTTGACTTACATACAGGGTTAGATGAAATTATTTGCATTTTCTCTTTGTTTTTCTTTTTTTAATTATGAGTCATATTGGCAAATTGCAGATAATACCATGGAAACTTAGATTTACTGTATTCTAATTCTAAACCAATCCAAAAGTTGGCAATTCTTGGGGCACCTGGGTGGCCCAGTCGGTTAGGCATCCGACTTCAGCTCAGGTCATGATCTCATGGTCTGTGAGTTCGAGTCCGAATCGGGCTCTGTGATGACAGCTGGGAGCCTGGAGCCTGCTTTGGATGCTGTGCCTTCCTCTCTCTCTGACCCTACCCCACTCACTCTCTGTCTCAAAAATAAACATTAAAAAATTTTTTTAACTTGGCAATTCCTGGCATTTTTATGTGTAAACACCCCAACTAGGAAATGAGATATTTAAGGAGGTGGCCAACACATGTAGTACACCAAAAACCAGTTGCTGTGATGGTAAACATGCTAATTTAACGGTACTGGATGCAGGGACACCTGGGTGGCTCAGTCAGTTAAGCGTTCGACTTCAGCTCAGGTCATGATCTCATGGTTCGTGAGTTCAAGCCCCACATCGGGCTCTGTGCTGACAGCTCAGAGCCTGGAGTCTGCTTCGAATTCTGTGTCTCCCTGTCTCTCTGCCCCTCAGCTCATGCTCTGTGTGTGTGTGTGCCAAAAATGAACATTAAAAGAAGAAATAAAAAACAATGCACCAGACAGAGCGTGTGCCAAGTGGGTGATGTGGGAAGAAGGTAAAGACATAAGCAACAGGAAAAAAAAAAAAGAGTATCGATAATTAAATTTTGTAGTAAAAGTGACTGCAACAATTAGTTTAAACTTAGGCTTATTAAGAGAAATATATTACTTCATGAAATGTAGAAGAGAATTTTGGAAGGGAAAAGAATATAATATTAAAACCAAGAATATAATCAGGGGCAGGCTTTCCCAACTGTGTTCATATATTTAAAAAAATTCATTAAAGTATTTAAAAAATGATCTTGGCTTTTGTCTCCTAATCTAAATATTTATGAGAAAGGAGAGCTCACCAAGAACTGCAAGACCCCAAAATTCATTCCTTTCCTGGTGTAAGAACAAAGTAGTTCATGAGGGAAAAGAGCTTATCCTGAAATGATTTATCCAAAGCCAGTAAAATCTGTTCTGCTTTTCAGATTATGCTGTTAGGAAGAGCAACCCCCAGGTGTTTCAATTAATCGATGGTATGATTTAAAGATCTGCACAACTTTGTAGGGTTTTTTTCCTGTTCTGCATCATTTATTTCAAATAAAGCTTTTAAGCCTATGTTAGCATACAAGAAACAAAAATGCATTTATCTATTTTTTAAATCACAACCAAGCTTTTAAATGTCTTGCAGTTGTAAATACCAGACAATAATTATGTCTGTTCATAGGAAGGTAGAGATTTCACAGCTTTTACATTAGTTTACTTATTTTTAATTTTTTAATGTTTCTTTGTTTCTGAGAGACAGAGAGAGACAGAGCCTGACAAGGGGAGGGCCAGAGAGGGAGGGAGACACAGAATTGGAAGCAGGCTCCAGGCTCTGAGCTGTCAGCACAGAACCCGATGCAGGGCTTGAACCCACAAACTGTGAGATCATGACCTGAGCTGAAGTCGGACCCTTAACCGACTGAGCCACCCAGGCACCTCTACATTAGTGTAGAAGTTCCTAAACTTCAGTTTGCATGACAATCATCTGTGAGTGCTTGTTAAAACTACATTTTCCCAGAAAAATTCAGGTTCAGTAGGTCCAAAAGGGGAACCAGAAACCTTTATTTTTATTAACTGTTCTAAATTGACTATACCAAAATACATTTCATTTTGGACTCTTATTATCCTGTTCAGTTATCAAATTAAAAAATATAATCAAGTTGTCATATGATGAACCATAACTTCTTTACCTTTATAAAGACTTAATAAGGATAGTATTTTCTGGAGTGCTTTCATTGAAAATAAAAGTCTATAAGGATTTATTTATGCTTGTGCAAAGTAATTGAATAGAAGAGGTGACCAATGAGTTCTTGGTAAGCCCACAGCAGTCAGACTTAGAAAACTTTTACCATTACCAACAGTAGGGTTGTAAAATGGTGATAATATTGAATCTGTCCCATGGGTGACTACAAAGAATAAATTAGTATTAACTTACGGGTCACTTCGAACAAGAGCTAGGGCTCTATAATTCTTAGCTACCATCTATTCTTCTCCATTATTATCAGTTATCTAATATTCTTCGGGCAAAGCAGGTAATGGTATTAGTATAACAGGGAAACTGTTGGTTCAAACATTTTTCCTTGGCCCAGAGAATCAAAAAAGTGGGAATATAAATGCAGTCCTCACCGGGAAAGGGTAAAACCCTTAGCGTAAATGCTGCACATGGTGGACCCTTTCTTGCTCTATTTTAAGAAAAATAAAAATGAGTCTCTGTACCTGGGGCTCCCCAATCAGAAAAATGTACCCTCAGCCTTGCTCGGCTCTTGACTTTTGGCAGATTGCACTTCTCTCTGCATTGCCTCAGTGCTGGGAAGCTGACATTTCCACCCAATTGTTTTTGCGGCTTTTTAACATCCTCTGAGGTAGCCTCCTGCCACCGTGAGCTTCCTCCCTGAGCTGGCAAGTTATTTCCTGAGCAGCCATTATTGCTGGTGAAATACTCCGAGCCCACTCGAATCTATGGTGGCCCTAAGGAAGCTTTCTTTTTAATTGCATGAGCCCTTCACTGCAGATAAGTGGGTGCATTTTTGTAACACTTGCAAAGTAGGATATTTTGACTGTTTTTTTTAAGACCACAATCTTTCCACTTCAATTACTTCTCCCTTGGGGGCTTTGGAATGGCTGCACCATGTTAGGGACCAGCTGGGTGGTAAGTGAAATTGTAGGATATATTTAAGTTTAGTATATATTTATGTGGGTTATAGTCACTTCCATATACAATTGTTATTGTTAGCTCTTTCTATATAGAAATGCCTCCCCTGAAATGATCTAATGCCCCATCCATCATGTTAGAGGAAAGACTGCATTATCTTTCTCTTCTCTGTCTAGAAAAAGACACTGCAAAGTTATTGTCACATGAAGAGGAGCTCAAAGAATTTGCAGGCACTGAATATAGTAAAACATGTAGGAATTTATTCTGCTGAGTTGTGTCAGGCAGTTAATCAAGTGTATCTTCTTTATTTTTTTATTAAAAATTTTTAATGTTTTATTTATTTTTGAGAGAGAGAATGAGACAGCGTGAGCAGGGGAAGTCACGGGCAGAAGGAGTTACAGAACCTGAAGCAGGCTCCAGGCTCTGAGCTAGCTGTCAGCACAGAGCCCAACGCGGGGCTTGAACCCATGAACTGCAAGATCATGACCTGGGCCAAAGTCAGATGCTTAACCGACTGAGCTACCCAGGTGCCCCAAAATGTATCTTCTTTAAAAAAGGTTCTCAAAATTTTGCAAGCTTCAGACTCCAGGAAACACTGATCTACCACTGGTTTTTGATTAACTGGTCTGTCTGTACTCTGTAATCCGATTATTTTTAATTTTTAATTCATGATATTCTAGAACTTTTCATCCCCCAGGAATATATGCATCATGTTATAGCAGAAACATCAATTGCTCTTATATTATTATTATTATTAATTATTGTTACTATCAATGCAATTATTGGACCTTGGGATGAGGGGAGGAGGATATATTGAACCAAACCTGTTCAATAACAGGAAATGATTTCTTCTTAAAGTCAGTTTGTATTTTATGTTTTATTTAAAATTTTTATACTGTATTTTTAAAATACATTTTAAGAAAAATCAAGAGAATTAAAGCCCATAGAAATACTAACTTTTTCTAAAATTAAAAACTCAGCACAGGCACCTGGATGGTTCAGTCAGTTCGGCAACCAACTTTGGCTCAGGTCATGATCTCATGGTTCATGAGTTCTAGCCCCTCATCAGGAACTGTGCTGACAGCTCAGAGCCTGGAGCCTGCTTCAGATTCTGTATCTCTCTCGCTGCCTCTCCCTACACACACTCTGTCTCTCTCTAAAAACAAATAAACATTAAAAAAAAAGACTAAGCTGATCATGGCTTTCTTGATATATTGACTGAAATTGCATTTTGTTTTAATAGTTACAATTTCTTTCTGCTTTATTTTGTGTTAGAAATCTGTAATATCTAAAGGTAACAAGGTCCATCCTATGTCCATTCAAGAAAACACCTAATGTCCACGCTTATTTAAATTTCTTTAAAGTATCTGTTTAAGCTTTCATTATTATAAAGGGCATAAGGTGAACCATCTTTAACTTTGTTAGGAGTACTGAGTGAATCAGAAGATAGGAACTTGACCATGGAACTGTTTGCATGTGCTATCAGTCACTAACTTTGCTATTTGGGAATTAAACTTCCAGTTGCTTCTTAGGATCTTTCAATAAATAAATATATTTATAATTTATAAATACATAAATATTTATTTTAATAAATAAATAAATAATCAAGCCTAACTTGAGAACAATGTGGTGGGCTCTGACCATGTGATATTAGAGCAGAGAAATAAAGCCAAATCAGGAAGTCAGCTACCGTTTCACCAGGTAGAAGGTAGATCTGGAGACCCTAAAATAAGAAAACAGAACTTTAAAAGTAAACTATTTTGAATAGTACACATGTCTTGTATTTGTAATAAAATATATAATTTTAACATAGAATTATTTTCCAACACAGACCAGAATTTATAGTACAGAAGTGTTGTATTAATGTTTTCTGGAACACTTAACCTATTCTGAAATGGTTTTGCCATTTAGCTAAATTATTCTTTTCATGTCATTTTATACTCAAATTGTAATTTATTTTATTCTCTAAATATTGAAACCCATCTTTCTATAATAGTAAAAATATATAAGTAGATGCTATGTTTTAATTCCAAAGTTAACCTTTAAAAACCATTTAAATGTTAAGCAATTTTAATAAAATCATCTTTCCTTCTGACCCAGCCATTAATCAACATATCCTGAGTATCACCCGTATATATCACAGTCGGTACCCCTGAAACGTGTCATCAGAAACGGACCCTGACTACGAGCTTATAAATTTCGTTGTGTAGGTCAGACAAGATTTATAAACATTGCATTCTTATGATAAACATTCAGCTAATAAATCCTAAATAAGTTTTGATTTATAAATCCTTTCATTGCCCTTGAGATTCAAGGGACTGATTTATGAGTCCGTATGCTAAAATCTATAATTTGATCAGGCATAAATCTTATTCTTTGACTTCTGTTTTAGCCTGTAATTCATAAATCCTGGTCAGTGTAGGTTTCAGTTTTCTAAGAGTTCTGCATTTACCAGTGGATCTCATAACTACATATTTTAGGGTGTTAATGATTAAAAGTGATAATTTGCACATAATTTAGTTAAACAAATACAGCACCTGAATAGAACTTACCCTGTTTTCTAGGGAGTGAGTTTATAGAAATGAGCTCTAAACTCAATGATGATCTCAAAGTATTGTATTTGGAAGAACAATAAAATATGGTAATTAAAATCATTGTTGACTGTACCTGCCAGGTTAGGACTGGTGTGCCAGAAATCACTAATTGTCTTCAAATATCCAATCTCTCTCTTTCTTTTATTTTTATATTTTTTATTTATTTTTGAGAGACAGTGGAGCAGGGGAGGGTCAGAGAGAGAGGGAGACACAGAATCTGAAGCAGGCTCCAGGCTCTGAGCTGTCAGCACAGATCTCGACACGGGACTCAAACCCAGGAACCTTGAGATCATGACCTGAGCTGAAGCCGGAAGCTTATCCGACGGAGCCACCCTGGCACCCCCAATCTCTCTTTTTCTAGTAATGTAAGTTTTGTAGAGCACAATATCTGCCCAGGATAAACACTGCATTTCCCAGTCTTCCTTGCAGCTGGGTGTGAGCATGTGACTAACTTACAGCCAATGATACATGGGCAGAGGGGAGGAGCATAGTTTCAGGACATATGCTCTGGCTGGAATGCAAAAGAGGTTCAAGTCCAAGTGGGGAAGGGAAGGAGTGTAGGCTCCCATATGATGTTAGCTTTTGTTGTCCGGCACACTTACTCCATGACACATAGATGAGGGAGGAAACAGTTTCTAGTAATCTAAGACATTAATTTAAATCTCTATTATATCACACATTTAGTAAATATTAATTTTTATATATTGATTTATTAAATGTGTTATTTTTGTATTATATGTTTAATTAAAAAGTACTGTTTGCCAGGAACTCTGCTAATCGCTGTGGAAATACAGGTAAACATGATTCAGTCGTTGCCTTTGTTGAATTTATTACTAAGTAGTAACTTGTTTCTTAACACTTGAATACACAGAATTGTTTTTAAATTTGCTTTCTATTTGCTGGCAGAATATAAAAATATAATTAGAGTTTGTATATAATCCTATATATGACCTTACTAAATTCACCTAGTACCTCTAGTAATTACTTTGTACAGTAGGTTGGATTTTCTATGTAAAAAATTATCTTCAGAGTTATACTTCTTTTATGATGTGTATGCTTTTTTTTCTTACCACATTGCCCGAGAAATATCGAAAACAGTTATTACATCTTTACCTTGCTCCAAAACTTAGGAAGAAGCAACATGCATTTAGTAGGACAACTGAATTTTTTTTCATTGATCTTCTTTGTCAGATTGAGGAAATTCTCTTCTGTGCCTCATGATTGTGGGTTGAATTTCATCAAATACTTTTTTGCCTCTACTGAAATGATTGTATGTTTAGCTTTCTTATAATGTGAATTAGATTGATTTTCAAATTTTAAATGACCCTTACATTCCTGGGAGAATCCCTACTTAGTCATGTTTTTTTAATCCATTTGTGTTTCTGACTTTAATTTGGTAAAGATGTTGTTATGGATTTTTGCAGCTATGCTCATGAGGCAAATTGGTCTGTAATTTTATGGTCTTGTAAAGTTTTGTTTTGCACTCAGGGTTGTGCCAACCTCATGTAATGGGTGAGGATGTCTTCTTACCATCTCTTTCTGCTGACAGAATTTTGTGAGGTTGATGTATTTCTTCTTTAAAGGCTGGATGGAATTCATCAGTGAAGCCCTCTGCATCTCAAGTTCTATTTTGGGGAATATTTTTAATAATGACTTTAATTTTAATTTTTAATATTCATGAGACTTAAAATTTTCCGTTTCCACTTACATATTTTAAAAATTCATTTCATCTAATTCTTCAAATTTAATTTTATTAAGTTCATAATAGTCCCTTATTATCCTTTACCATCTGTAGGATTTTCAGTGACAAACTTTCTTTTATTCTAAGTATTGTTAATTTGTATTCTTGTTCTCTTTCTTTTTAAAATCGGTCTATCTGATACAGGAGTTTTTCAATTTTACTGATATTTTCAAAGAAAATATTGGTTTTTGGAGATGAGTTTGCAAGGGGGATCTTTCAACCAATACATTTTAGCAGCCACATCTGTCAGGTCCTGGGATCCACACTGTCCCTACCCTAGTGGGTTTAGATCCTGGTGGGAGCCCTGTGGAAAGGCTTGGGGTGGGGACCTCAGGCAGTGGAAAGAGCAAAGTGCAGCTTCCTTTTCTTGGGCAAGGTGGGCCCTGGATGTGAGGAACAGTGGCCTGGCTCTCAGTCATGCCCTCTTGGCTAAGGAGGACTTAAGTCTCCTTGCCCACAATCCATGTAGCACTGTTTTTGCTTTGAGCTTCGTTAATGTTCTCTGTTGTTTTCTCACTTACTCATGTCTGGTCTTAGTTATTTCCTCCTATTTATTTTATGTTTGCACTGTTCTTCTTTCTCCTAGCTTCTTAAGTTGGAAGCTAGATCACTGATGTTATAACTTACTACTTTTCTAATATAGCCATTTAAATATATTAGTTTCCCTCTAAGCATTGTAGAGTTATATCCCACAAGTGTTATGATGAACTTTCATAGTCATTGGCATGAAAGTCTATGCTAATTTCCTTTATGACTTCTTTTTTTGACTCATCAGTTACTTGGAAGTGTGTTTCTTGAATTCCAGATATTTGCAAGTTTTCTTAATATCATTTTATCATTGATTTCTAATTTAGTTCTGTTTTGGTTGGAGAACATACTCTGGAATATTTCAAATTTTGAACTTTCTTAAGATCTGTGTCTGGCTCAGCATGTGGCCTGTTTGGTGAATGGTCCATGTGCACTTGAAAAGAAGCTGTAGGGGCGCCTGGGTGGCTCAGTCAGTTAAGCATGTGGCTTTAGCTCAGGTCATGATCTCGCCATTCGTGGGTTTGAACCCTGCATCAGGCTCTGTGTTGACAGCTAGCTCAGAGCCTGGAGCCTGTCTTTGGATTCTGTGTCCCTCTCTCTCTCTGACCCTCAACTGCTCACGCTGTCTCTCTCTCTCTCTCAAAAATAAATATAACATTAAAAAAGAAAAGAAAAGAAGCTGTATACTATACTTGTTAGGCGTAGTGTTCTGTAAATGTCAATTACTAAAGGCAGTTGATAGTGCTGTTCAGGTGATCTGACTCCTTTCTGACTTCTTATATAGTTGTTCTATTAATTACTGAGAAGAGTTGTTAAAATTCCAATCAAAATTGTGAATTTTTCTATTCCTCCCTTTAATTCTACCAATTTTTGCCTCGTGGATTTTGAAACTTTTTGTTTCTTTCTTTTTTAATGTTTTTTTTTTTGAGAGAGAGAAATAGACGAGACAGTGTAAGCAGGGGTGGAGCAGAAAGAAAGGAAGACACAGAATCTGAAGCAGGCCTTGTGCTGACAGCTCAGAGCCCAATGTGGAGCTCGAACTCACAAACTTGAGATCATGACCTTAGCAGAAGTCGGATGTTTAACTGACTGAGCCATGCAGATGTCCCTGAAACTTTTCATTTCTAACAGCAAATGCATTTCTGAATATTAAGTCTTCTGTTGAATTTTATTTTAGCATTATGAAAATGTTTATGTATTTATATATTTTCTTCCCTGTCTTTAAGTGAGCCTTTTTTTCAAGTTTATTTACTTATTTATTTATGAGAGAGAGAGAGCATTCCAAGCAGGTTCCCCACTGTCAGTGGGTAGTCCAATGCGAGGCTTGAACTCAAGAACCATGAGATCATGACCTAAGCTCAAATCAAGAGTTGCATGCCTAACCGACTGAGCCACCCAGGTGCCCAAGTGTGTCTTTGAATTCAGAGTACATCTAACTGAATTTTTATATTTAAAGTAACCTCCAGACTTCCAGGTAGATAGCATATAGTGCATACCTTTTAACCAACCAATTCTGACAATTTCTGCCTTTTCCTTGGAGTATTTAATTTGTAATTAATGTAACTGTTGATATGACTGGATTAGATCTAGCAGTTACTATTTGCTCTGTTGGTCCCATTTGTTTTGTGTTCCTCTGTCCCTCCTCTCCTATCATTCTGAGTCCATTGAAATTGCTTTTACAATTTCATTTTAATTATTATCAAGTGGCTTTTTTTGCTTACCTCTTTATATAATTATTTTAGTGATGCTCTACAGAGTACAATAAACAGTGTTAATTTTTTAGTCTGTTGAAAGTTAACTACATAAATTATAATAACTTTGCAATCTTTTTGGGAATTTTTTTAGTGCAATCTTATAGGTTTTTTTTACACCCTATAATTTATGATACAGTTTTCCCTGTATTACACAAGCTCTACATGTTAGTATTTTCACCTTAAATGGTCATAAATATTTTTTTAATTAAGACCTGACTTTTTTATCTGGAATCATTTCTCATGGGCTTAAAGAACTTTCCTTAGCTTCTCTTGAACAGAAGTCTGCTGGAGAATTATCTTTGTTTTTGTTCATCTGAAAATGCCTTTATTTCACCTTCATTCCTGAAAGTAAGTTATTTCTGCTCCATGGAGAATGCTGGGTTGAGAATTCGTTGTTTTCATGTGACACTTTAAAGATGTCATTCGACTATATTTTGGCCTCCAGTGTTTCTGCTGAGAAGTCACTGGTAACTTGCATTTTTGTCTAGTATCTGTAATGTGCCCCTTTATCAAACTCTGGAAACTTTTAAGATTTTCTTTATTTTTTGTTTTCATTAGTTTAATAACTGTCACTTTTCCAACTTTTGTGTTTGTTTGTTTGCTTGCTTTTTTCTATTTATACCGCATAGAGTTCCCTGAGTTTTTTAAATCTATAAAATTTTGGAAACTTCTGTCCATTCTTTCTTCAAATGTTGGGTTACCCAGTTCTGTCTCTCAACTTCTTCTAAAATTCCACATGTATTTGTTCTTTTGATATAATGCACTAATCACTGAGCTTCTGGGTTTTCTTCAGATCATTGTTTTTCTCCTTGTTCTCCACATTGTGTAATTTCTTTTTTTTTAATAGTTTATTGTCAAATTGGTTTCCATACAACACCCAGTGCTCTTCCCCACAAGTGCCCTCCTCCATCACCACCACCTCTTTTCCCCCCCTCCCCCTTCCCCTTCAACCCTCAGTTCATTTTCAGTATTCAGTAGTCTC
>PJEM01016837.1:0-24258 GCA_004023845.1 Helogale parvula | reverse complement strand
CTGCCCGTCTCCGGCTGGCCCGTTTTCCAATCTCCCCAGTTCGCACTCACTCACTCAGGTATCCTTCAGGTTCTCTTCCTTCTGGAGTCCGTATTTTCTCCTTCTGCTCTTGCAGATGAGAGCAGTGTCCTTCTCAGTTTGATCAATGGGGCAGATGAAGTTTACAGAGCTCCCTTCCTCTCCGCCATCTTGGCTCCTCTGAAAGCAGGCTTTCTTAAATGTGTAATGTTTGCCCTGATGCCTTCAAAAGAATATACTTAATGCAATAATCTCTTTTTTCATCCCTTAGTTCAGGGTCAGCCTTGTAAAAAATAGATGATGTTATACATGAACAGGTTTTTGCCCCTTCAGATGTTTGGTGTGCTTGCTTTTTGAGGTTTATTTTATTTTATTTTAATTTTTTTTAGGATTCCTTTAAAGTTGTTTTAAAATGTTTTAATTCCTTTCCTTTGCCTGCACTCTGGTAAATCCAGAGTCCTATTACTGAGAGGTGGCACTGGAAGCAAAATGCATGAAATTTAACATGTGGATGTCTTAGATTCTTTCAGTTTATTTTTTGTTCTATATCAAGGTTTCTCCACCTGGGCACCATTGACACTTTGGTCCAGATTGTTCTTTGCTGTGGGGGCTGCCCTGGGCATTGTAGAGTGTCCAGCAGCAGCCCTGCTCTCTACCCAGTAGATGCTAGTATCTGCCCTTCCCCCAGTTGTTACGACCAAACATGTTCCCAGATATTGAAAAATGTCCCTTGGGGCAAAATTCACTCTGGTTGTGGATACATGATAATTATGGTAGACACTCCCATTTATTTGCTGCTGATCATGTAATTCGCCTTGTCCTATAACTTGTAGAATGCTCATCTTGTTTAGTTCTCATAAGCAAGCCACGAGGTAGGTAGGTATTACCGCCCCTCAGCTTGAAGAAAACAGAACAGGCACAGAGAATCAGTAACTTGCCCATGGTGACATAGATAATACTTTTCATAATTATTTGGATTGAAATTCAGTCTTTGTTGAAGAGATACACTAAAAAAGAAAGGGGAGGAGTGTCTTGGTGGCTCAGTTGCTTAAGTGTCTGACTCTTGATTTCAGCTCAGGTCATGATCTCATGGTTCAAGAGATTGAGTCGGGGTCTGCACTGACAATGAGGAGCTTGCTTAGGATTCTGTCTCCCCCCGCTCTCTCTTTCCTGCCCCCATGTGCAGGCACCTTATGTCTAAAGAAACATTAAAAAAGGGAGGTTTCTTGATGATGTCTCAATGGAGAGGCTATGGCTCTCATAGCAATTCTGTGTAAATGTTGGAATCCTTGTTTAAAGGGGTTAGTCTATGGGTGTGAATAGGGATTTGGACCTACTTCTAAGGAGCTTCAGTATGGTGAAGCAGAACATGGCACAGTCTAGGGTCAAGGCTGAATAAACTTTGAAGCCAGGGAAGCCAACAGAAATTGGAATCAGGCTATGTATTGTTCGGGACCCTGAAGGAAATGGGATGCTTAGAGGATTGTACTGAATACAGGAACGTAGAGGCATGGAGAGGTTAGCAGCAGCAGGAACCATTGCTGTCTCTAGATCGGAAGGGGCCAAGGAAGGGAATGTTGTTGTTGGACCTATGAAAGGTGGGGTTCCTCTAAAGAAACAGCAGTCTAGAAGAATACAGCCATTGCCAGAGCTGTGGCCAGGCAGGGGCTGGTGGGCTGAGGGACAAATAAACAACTCTGTCTCCAGCTGTCTGATGTGCTACAGTGCCCAACTGGAAGCCAGAGGTGGAGAAGCCTGTGTGTTGAAGCTTATAGAGACCTGCCTCCTGGGCAGAGTGGATGAAGAAGGGTTGTGGCTCTGGGAGGTAAATGGAGGGAAAGCTGGTGCGGACTACAAGCTGGACGGAACCTCCACCCTAGATCCTGGGGAGAATGGAGCATGGCTTGTGTGGAGGGTGAGGGAGGTCCATTTGTGCCGAGCTGGGCTTGGGTGTGCATACTTCCAATAGGGACAAGAGGGGCCTGGATGGGGGCGACTGGTCCATGTGAGCTGCTGCTTTTCACTTCTTTAGGGAAGCCTTGAAGACTGTGGGGTTGTCTGTTTGCATTTGGATATGGGATGTGGGCATGTGTGTGTTTTTTGATCAGAGTGGGACATTTCCATGAGTTGCTGTGTTTGTTCTCGTTCAGGGCACCGGGAAAAGATACAATAGGGTGGCCCTCTTGGAGATTCTGCTAAGAGGTAGCTGCACGTGGTGGGAAAGGTTGCCCTAGGACCAGAGATGAATTCAGGGGAGTAGAAAGTATATTCTAACATTTGGGGATGTGACCTAGCCTTAATTTGGCATTTTTCTTTCCTTGAAGGATAAGATTCCTGCAGTGATTTAACTATGTGTGTATAGGTGTCCACTCAGGATTTCTTTGTACATTGCTCAAGCTTAACTAAGGCCCTATTGAGCAAACCAAGGCCTTAAAAAACCTTAGATCTTCCTCATATACGCAAAGTAAAGGCAAATACAAAGAAATAGCTTTGTTCTCTTTTGCATTCTTCATGGGCTAGCATATCTTCTGAAAAACTTGTTGCCATGGCAATGGGATATTATCTCTGTAGTGTACTACATAAAAATAGCCCTTTGTGTTTGAGGGTGATTTTGGTGACAAGTGGTTGGGTGAATGTATAGCAGTGTGCTTTGTCAGCATTCCATTGTTGAAGGTTGTGAAATCAAAATGAGTATCGATTTGCTTTTCTCTTAGAATGCAGTTTTATCTGGGAAAGGCAGGTAGTGCTGCTCTGTTTAATTGTGAGTTAGAAGCCTTCCTTTGCAGGTCAGGTAAATATAGTGTTTGTAGGCACCTCTCATGGTAATAAGTAAATGGCTTCTCTTTCTGTTGGCGCTACAGGGTGTGCGACAGAAGATTGGGTTGGAGGCAAGCAGTAGAATTCCCCTGTTCCTGAACACAGGGTTATGCTGAAGTGCCCTGTGCTTAGAAACTGGGAAGTCGTAAGTGGTTAGATGGAGTAGATGAGCCCTGAGCTGTTTATCACATACTGACTTTTTGTGGGTTCGCAGATGGGACAGATCCTTGGTAAAAGGTCAGTTCATCGTGCTGGTTTTAGCATTGGCCTCACACATGTAGCCAAGGATGGAATCTTCACCCTAATCTTAATTTTTCCTTTGAAAAATCCTTTGGGTAATCTTTTTTGAAATTTTTAAATCTTTATTTTGAGAGAGAGAGACAGACAGACAGACTGAGTGGGGTAGGGGCAGAGGGCGGGGGCGGGGGGGGGGGACACAGCATCTGAAGCAGGTTCTGGGCTCTGAGCTGTCAGCACAGAGCCCGATGTGGAGCTTGAACTCTCGAACTGTGAGATCATGAGCTGAGCTGAAGTTGGATGCTCAACTGACTGAGCCACCCTTGCGGCCCTCCTTTGGGTAGATTCTTAGAGCAGTAAGTCTCAAATATTTTGTCATTCTCACTTCTTTTCTTGAAACTTGTCTTATAAGTAAATAACAGCTTTCTGGTGTTGAAATAAAATTTAGTCTTGAGAATTTTAGACTTTCTTGAGAAAATACCATGGCAGGGAATTTTAGACCTAAATGTAATCACAGTTAATTCTGATCTGTGTTGTATTACTGCAGGAATGGAATCATTGCCTTGGTCTTCTCTCTGCGAGTCAGCATGAATATCTTTTTGCTAATAATATTGGAAATAGTTTTTGAATACTTGCTGGGCATCCAGTACTATTCTTATACATTTTTGTGTGTGATTAACTTATTTAATTACCATAAATATTCTTAATGGTTTTTGTCACTATTTTCCAGATGAGGCATACTTATTAGTGTGCCTTTTTGTTTCTGGTAAGTATTGTTGTGCAGTGTAAGCCTTGGTTGCTCCTTTTTTGTTTGTCAGTATGTTATAGTGTTTCTGATACTGAAAAGCATTCCTCCAACAGGGATGGCAAAATACAACCTGGGGACCAAATCCATCCTGTCATCTTTTTTTGTTTGGTTTTGTTTTGTTTTGGTATGCCCAATGAGCTAGGAATGGTTTTTACATTTTTAAATGGTTTGGACAAAAATAAAAATATTTCATGACACGTGAAAATTATATGAAACTCAAATTTCAGCTTCCATTAGCAAAATTTTATTGGCACATGGCCACACTCGTGTGTTTCTGTATTGTATGTGGCTGCTTTCACTCTAGAGAGGCCAAGGTGAATAGCTGTAACAGAGACTGTTTACACCCCACAGAACCTAACGTGTTTACAAAGTTTGCCGATCCCTACTCTATAGTAGTCTACATTTAGAATGGGAGATTGCACTGAATAATAAAAGCAGGTTGGATTTATGAACAGCTTTCTATGTGTTTGAATTCTTTTTGGGTATTATATTTTCCTTGTCTTTACTAAATATTACTGCATTTACAAGCCAAGTTTCATGTACTGTAGAGTATCTCACATATATTCTGTTTCAACTCTCTTTATACCCATATTGTTTGTTTTTTAAATCATAACATACTCCTAACCATTCCCAAATGACGGTGAGTAATGGACTTTACTTGTTAATGTGTTTTCTTTGCTAGGTCAGTAATTATAATCCCTCTCCCATTTCTATTTATTTCTAACTCTATTGCTTTCTACTATTGGGCTTTTCAGCCACCATATAAACATTCATATGTTAATAATCCTAATTAAACTACCTGAACTGATTGTGCCATTTTAATTTAATGAATCCTACATACGATAAAGATTACATTGTCTATATACATTGGATTTTGATATACTTAACATAATCAACTTTGGAACACTCATGCAGTTGTATTTTTTACAATTTGTTTTCTTTTTTGTCTCTTGTTTCCTCACTTTTAAAATTAACAGCTTTATTGAGATATAATTCACATACTATACAACTTACTCATTTAAAGTATACAATTCAGTTTTTAGTGTATTCACTATAAATTTCCAGAATATTTTCATCACCTCAAAAAGAAACCCCAGACAGCGTATCCAGTAGTAGTCATCTCCAGTCCTACTATCTCTGGACAACCACAACTCCACTTTCTAGCTGTATGCATTTGTCTCTTCTGAACATTTCACATAAATGGAATCATACAATATGTGGTCATTTGTGATTAGCTTTTTTAGCATAATGTTTTCAGTGTTCGTGTTGTAGTGTGTATCAGTACTTTTAATGGGCCGATAATATTTGGTTGTTTGTATATACCACATTTTATTTATCCATTCATCAGTTGGTGGACATATGGGTTGTTTCTACATCTTGGTTATTATGAGTAATACCACAGTGAACATTTGTGTACAAGTTTTTATGTGGATGTATGTTTTCATTTCTCTTGGTTCATAACCTAGGAGTGGAATTGCTAGGTTATGTATGGTAACTCTTTGTTTAGTTCTTTGAGGAACTATCAAACTCTTCCAAAGCTGCTGCATTGTTTTACATTCCCACCAGCAATACATGAGGATTCCAATTTCTCCACATCCTCACCAGCATTTGTTATTGTCTGTCTTTTCGATTATAGCCATCCTAGTGGGTACGAAATGGCATCTTATGGGGGTTTTAATTTGTATTCCCTTTGTGACTAATGATGATGATATCATGTACTTATTTGCCATTTATATAGCTTCTTTAGGAAAATGTCTATTTAGATTCTTTGCCCATTTTTAAATTGTTATTTGTCTTTATAAAATATTACATTGTAGGAGTTCCTTCTATATTCTAGATACAAGTCCCCTATCAGATAAATGACTTGCAAAATTTTTCTTTCTCTCATTCTTTTCACTTTCTTGATGGTGTCCTTTGAAGCATACTCTTTTTTATTTTGATGAGGTAATCTATTTACTTTTTGCTTTTGTCATTTATGTTTTTGGTGTCATATTTAAGAAACCATTGCCTAATCTAAGATCACAAGATTTACTCCTATGTTTTCTTCTAAGAGTTTTATAGTTTTAGCTTTTATATTTAGGTCTTTGATCCATTTTGAGTTAATTTTTTATGTGGTGTGAGATAGGGGTTCAGCTCCATTCTTTTGCATATGGATGTCCAGTTGTCTTTGTATCATTTGTTGCAAAGTTGTTGTAACATCATCCCCCCCCCCTCCAGTGAATGGTTGTGGAGTCCTTGTCTAAAATCAGTTAACCATAAATATAAGGGTTTATGTTTGGACTACTCATTCTATTCTGTTGATCTGTATTTCTATCATTGTGCTAGTACAACACTGTCTTGATTTGTTTTATTTTTGAGGCACATATTCCCCCCTTCTTTACTTAAAATTAGTACATCTCACAATTAATGGTATCTTACATTGCATCAAAGCTGACAGACAGGGTGTTGGTGGCTAGGGAAAAAATACTGGAGTACGGAGTGATGCACTCTTAACTCTTAGGATCCAAATGGATTGGAGTTGGGGGTAGTGAGAGAGGTGGTAATTGGATACTCCCTCAGTGTTTAGCAGCAAATTGAAAGCAGTAGTCAAAAATAGTCTAGTTTTACAAAACTTCAGAGCTGAGTACCAATGGTTCCAGTTTCTTTTTGTGGATTTTTTAAAAGAAATGCTCCATCTCCAGATGTGTTGATAGCACAGAGGACAGTACTATGGAAAAATATGGAGATTGACCACTTTTAGTCAAAAAGATTGACGGAAGTTCAAGTCTGAATATGAAGTTTTAGGAAAACCTTGAACAACTAATTTTGCTTATTTTACTTTCTATGTATATGTGAGTAATAAATGAAAAATCTAAGTGTAAAAGAGCTTTTCTTTTAAGAAGTCTAAGATAAGCACTAAGTGGTAATACTACTGTGTCATATCTTATTTGGCTGTTTTTTAGTACTACCTAAATAATGGTGTCTTAGGTTGAAATGCTGTTATCTTCCTGCTTCTAGCTCTGTTTATGTCTCAGAGGGAGTTGGGTCCTTTCCCAGAGTCTGTTGTATGAACCGACCTCCTTCGTTTCCACTTCCTGCTATCACTATATGTCCATCTGTTTTCTAGCCACCATAATGTTGTTTTGTCCCTTTGTCTCGTTTTTATAGGTTTAAGACTTAAAAAAAAAACAGCAACCACTCTGTATTATTGTTCTAGTGGAATTTTGAGTAGGAATAGAGTTTAACATGTACGTTGAATGCAGTAGGCATATTCATTCAATCACTCAAGAGATAAGCTTACAGAAAATGACCTTTAGAGAAGTTGCAAAAATAGAACAGAGATCTTTCCCTTATATTCCTTACCTTTCTACCTAAGTGTTAACATCTTACATAATCAGTACAATGATCAAGAACAGGAAATTAACATCGTAAACAGTATTATTAACTGCACTACAGACCTTACTGAAATTTCATCACTTTTCCACTGGTGGTCTATTTCTGTTCTAGGATACTATTCAGGATCCTATATTGCATTTAGTTATTTCTCCATAGTCTTGTCTAGTCTTTTTAATCTTGTCTTTCATGATACTTTTGAAGAATATTGATCAGTTATTTTGTAGAATGGTTCTTAATTTGATGTTTTCTTATGATTTGAATAAAGTTGCGCATTTTTGGCAAGATTTCTAGAAAAACAGTAATGCATCCTTTGAATTTGATCATGAAGTTCATAATGTTGATAGATCTTACTAATGGTGGTGTTTACTTTGGTCCCTTATGTTAATGTCTGCAGGGTGTCCCCCATAAAGTATCTTGGAGGAGATGCTTTGATACTATACGAATATCCTATTTCTCCTCAAACTTTCGCCCGTTAAGTTTTAGTATTCATTGGTGGATCCATATCCATTTCATTTCATATCATTTCCTAGAAGATTTGTGATAAATATTTAATCAAGTAAAATACAGCTGAGCCCTCCAGGAAGCAAATATCAATTAACATTGAAGTCCTATCATATTAGTGTAACACTAGCAATTGTGTATCCCAACTTTGAGGCTTAATGCAACAGTTTTCCTTCCCAGTGTGGGTATTTTTGGTTGTGTAGGTGGTTTTCTGTCATGTAATAATTCAAGGACCCATTTCAAATTGATAGACAAGTTGTGAGAATAGTACCAAGAAATCCTATGAAATATTTACCTGGATTTACTTAACATATGCCACATTTGCCTTATTTTCTTTTTATGTATGTATATGTATTTTATATCCATTCATCTATCCATTTATCATCTACCTGTATGAAATAATTTGAGGTGAAGTTTCATATATCATGTTCTTATATGGTTTAATAGTTTAAACTTGAATATTTATTTAATTCTAGTATACATGTAAAGTAGTTGCAGAATTGCTATCTCATACCCCTGTGAGAAACACTTTCACTAACTAGATTACAGCATTTATGAACACTTTTCTCTTTATAGACTTATAGTATCTAGTCAAGATAATGTTAGTAATTGTTCTCTACTTATGTATAAAATTTTAAAAAGCTGAACATAAGCACATACAGTTATTCAAATTCAATAAGCTTAATATCAGTATAGCATAGTGCTTTATTCTGCAGTCTATAATCCAATTTCCTCAGTTGTCCCCAAGAATTTATTCATGGAATCTTTTTGCCTTTTCCTGAATCAGGATCCCACCCAGGATCACATACTGAATTTATTTGTCATGGCTCTTTGGTCTCCTTTGATCTGGAATAGTTTCTTTCCTGAAAGCCTTTTCTTTGTTTTCTGTGATATTCACATTTTGAATAATAATATTTCACTACACTATTTTGTAGAATGCACCAAATTAGGGTTCCTCAGGTAGCTACCAACCACCTCACAGTTAGATTAAGGTTATGCATATTTGTGGGATCCTGCATAAGCAGTGGGTCCTTCTCAGCTAGTGAAGGCGGTAGGAGGCACGTGATGTCTCATTGTCCCTCATTGGCGATTTAAATTTTTATCATTTGGTTAAAGTATTGTCTGAGTTTGAAGTGTTTTTTAGGTATGAAATATCACAATGAAGTGTATGAAATATACCAGGAAGCCCCTTACAACAGTGTTTAGATCGAAAAGTTATGACTGAAAAGGCTTTTGAAATCATTCAGATTGATGTATACCTAACATAACCAAGTTCTTAACTTCTTTTTCTTGAGTCATCTTCTGCCATTGAAATGTTAATGAATGATTTACCCATTCATGACTCTTTAGTCCCCTTTGATCTGGAATAGTTTCTCATGCAGGCAATTTTTTCCTTAAAAATTTTTTTTTATTGTAGTAAAACAAAATTTACCATTTAAACCATTTTTTAGTGTACTATTCATTGGCATTATGTACAACGATCACCACTCTGCATTTCCAGAACTTTTTCATCATCCCAAACAGAAACTGTGTACCTGCTAAACAACAATTATCCATTTCTACCCTCCCCTAGCTCCTGGTAACCTCATGTAATCACAATATTTTAGTATAAACAGCAGCTTTCTGTTATATCTGGGATAAGATCACTCAACTTTTGCTCCGATATCAAGACTATGATAAAAATATTATTTGCCTTATAATACAGAGCAATTTCTGTATTTTGGCATGAATTAATATGCAGTAAGTTTAAATCCTGATAAGGGGAGCAGCTTTATTCTGAAAGTTGACAAATAATTACTGGTTTGGTAATTTTTCCCCCTGGGATTGGGGTATTTTGGATTGGATAAGGGTAAGGAGAGTGAAATTATTCCTGTAGGGTAGTAGACTGGAGTCTAAATTGCCTCTTATGTTTTCCATCTTGGCCATCTACCAATTGATCATCTATGCTTTTGTACATGGTTTGACAGGTATAGATACATAGAGACTGGGATACATTCTAGCGGTGTTAGAGGTCCAGGGTTCCTAAAGGCACTTTTTCTCACTGCAGTTTTCTGTGTGTCCTTCTTCCCTGGTCTGTAAAGTGAACGTAAAAAAAAAAAAAAAAACCAAAAAACTAGCCTCTCTTCAAAGGCTGCCTTGTAAAAACACTTTGCAGAATAAAGGGGGCTCCTTATTCTTAGTAACATTCCTCCGTGTTCTGTGAGGGCACACTCACTCTCAGTCATTCTTCTGTGTTGGGAATATTTATTATAACTAAGTAAATTTTTTTAATGTTTATTGTTGAGAGAGAGAGAGACAGAGACCCTGCACACACAAGTTGGGGAGGGGCAGAGAGAGAAGGAGACACAGAATCTGAATCAGGCTCCAGGCACTGAGCTGTTGGCACCAGAGCCCGATCTGGGGCTTGAACCCATGAACCATGAGATCATGACTTAGCTGTAGTCCAACACTTAACTGACTGAGCCACACAGACACCCCTGTAACTAATTATTTTTAATGTTTATTTATTTTTGAGAGAGAGAGAAAGAGGCAGGCAGGCAGAGAGGCAGAGTGGCAGAGCATGAGTTGGGGGAGGGACAGAGAGAGGGAGAGGGATACAGAGAATTTGAAGCAGGCTCCAGGCTCTGGGGTGTCAGTACAGAACCCGACATGGGGCTTGAACTCAACCAGCTATGAGATCATGACCTGAGCCAAAGTCTGACGCTTAATTGATTGAGCCGCCCAGGCACCCCTTATTATAACTAATTTTAATAGCACTGTAGAATATAGCATGGCCACATGTCCTAGTTTGCTGGAACTGAAGAAACAGCTATAGATTTAAAAATACTCATATAATAGTTTTGCCCAAATGACCCACATATTCCTTTGCTGTATGATGTTGGGTGTCTGTTACATTTCCTTGAAAAATTTGACACGGCCTTGAGACTGTTAGCAGATTCCTGGGATCATGTGGGCTGTAGATGTAAGAGAGACTCCAGGACTAGACTGTGTCTTGCTCTTGAGAGGTTAGCATATTGATAAATTTTATAACTCATTATTAGTTAGGTACCTGCAAACAGTTTACTGGATTTCTCTGTGGTTCACACAGTTGGGGAGGATTCCTAGAGGCAATAAATTATTTTCCTGCAGAGTCAGCTGTTTCTTTAGGGTCCTGCCTCAGCTTCCTGCTCATGGGAGATCTTAAATTGAATGAGGTAGCCCCTTGCCATTAGAGCCCCTATGGCCTTAATGATTCCTATTGGGACGAATTGAGCAGAAGTCAGATAGTCCCATTCTTGCTGTAGATGACTTTTAAGTTTATTTATTTATTTTGAGAGACAGAGTAGGGGAGGGGCAGAGAGAGGGGTAGAGAGAATCCCAAGCAGGCTCCACACTGTCAGTGTAGAATCTGATACAGGGCTCATGAACCCGTGAGATTATGACTTGAGCTGAGATCAAGAATCAGATGCTTAATAGTCTGCACCACCCAGGCGCCCCTCTTGGTGTAGATAGTTTAAAAAATTAAAAAAAATTTTATTTATTTTGAGAGACAGAGCAGGGGAGGGGCAGAGAAAAGGGGAGAGAGAATCCCAAGCAGGATCCACACCATCAGTGCACAGCCCGATGTGGGGCTCAAACCCATGAAACGCAAGACCATGACCTGAGCTGAAATGGAGAGTTGGGTGCCCTGGGGTAGATATGTTCTGCCTGAGGATTAAGGATGGGTGCCTCTGGGTCTGAGCCAGCTGGCATGCCCTTACTCATTTTCTACTCCTGTCTGGAGAATGATCAGGCCACCTCACCTCATTCCAAGAGGTGATTGATTACTGTCTGTCTTGGTTTTATATTGCTGCCTGAAACCCCACCCCAGAACTCGGTTGCTTATAGTAACCATTCTTAGAGTTTTGTTGGTCTGGGATTTCAGAAGATCTCTACTGGGCTCTAGATAGCGTTCGTTGGGTGGCTGATGCTGCAGGTTCCACTTCCAAGATTGCCTCTTCACTCTTAGGAAAGGTTCCTCAGTGTCTGTGGCTGCTCTCTCTCTGGAGGGTGTCTCGTCTTCCAGGCCCTCTCCACATGACGATGTAGGCTTCTCCCATCATGGTGTTCCCTGCATAGTTGCACTTCTTACAGTCTGGTGATGAAATGAAAACCTCTATTTTAAATTCAGTTAGATATTGGCAAACATGGGGTACCGGGTGGCTCAGTTGGTTAAGTGTCTGACTCTTGATTTCTGCTCAGGTCATGATCTCCCAGTTCATGAGATGGAGCCCCGCCCATGTCGGGCTCTGTGCTGACAACATGGAGCCTGTTTGGGATTCTCTGTCTCCCCCTCTCTCTGCCCCTGCCCTGCTTGCGTTGGTGCTCTCTCAAAATAAATAAATAAATACACTTAAAAAGAAAAAAAAGATGCTGGCAAACACACTTGGTATTGGGATTGTGATATTTTATTTTGTCATATTTATAACCCAATCAAGGTATAAACTTGAAGGAAAGAAGGAACACTTTATTTCCTCTACTCTTTGTGTGGATGTTGGATTGTCCAAATAGCAGGAGGTTCAACTTTTGGCTTGTTTTGGATTACTGAGCACATCCTTTGGAAATGATTTCCTAATATTCTCCTGACCATCTGGTGTGAGCACAGAAGACCTTTTACTCCATAAAAGTAAGCTGATAATAATAACAAGTTGAAACATCTTGATAATAAATATATTTGTACAGCTTTTCTAAACCCAGGTTATTGAAACTCTGTCAGCCTTGGCTCTCTCTGTGCCCTTGTGTTTTCTTTTTTTTCTTGAGCCACTCATGCTGAGTGAACACTAAAGCATTAGAAGGAGCAGTGTCACTGGAATGTAGAATTGGTGAGGGTAAGGCTTGGGTTCAATCCTCCTAAGTTTTTGGTACAAGAGGGGCATGACCTCCTCACCTCCATTTTACAAATGAGGAAGAGGTATGAAAAGATAAAATAGCTTTTCTTAATGACAGCACTGGATTCTCTACCCTCTTTACCTTAGTACTGATTGATAACATGAAACAGATATGCCTTGGGCAGGAGACTAGTAGAGCTGGATCTTTTTATGACCCTGTACTAATTTGTAGCACTGGACCTTTAAAGTAGGAAAAGCGATGTTGATTCTAACTAGAAATTTTGGGCCATTTAATAACATGTGAGGCAGAATTATGAGGAAAGTTGAGAAACTAAGTGGCTCCCAGCTTCTACCATTTTATCTTCTGTTGCCTAAGTTAAAGGTCAGCTTTTGGGGGCACCTGGGTGGCTCAGTCGGTTAAGCATATGACTTGATTTTGTCTCAGATCATGATCTCACAGTTTCCTGGGATTGAGCACTACATTGGGCTCTGTGTTGTTGGTGTGGAATCTGCTTGGAATTCTGTCTCCCTTTCTCTCTGCCCCTGCCCTGCTCGCTCGCTCACTCGCTCACTTGCTTTCTCTCTCTCTCAGAATAAATAATAAAAAAAGGTCAGTTTTTTCTTAAGTAATCTCTACACCCAACATGGGGCTTGAACTCATGACTCTCAGATCAAGAGTCAGTGCTCTACCAACTCAGCCAGCTGGGCGCCCCTAAATGGTCAATTTTTAAAGCAATAAAAAAGGAAATTTCTGATAATATTTGCCTAACTTCAGAGTGTTGTTTATATTTCAGACAAAATGCTAAGTTTGCTGATACAAACACATCCTAGTCAGAGTTTGGCTTGCCTGTAAGCAGGTCCCTAGAATCATTTTGTATGCTCAGATTACAGGTCCCCCCATATCATACGTGTATCACCTAGCACTGTAAGACTCTTTGTGGGATGTCAAATATGTGGGAGGATTGAAACAATCTCCTAAACGTTTCATGGGATGAGATGATCCAATGGGAACTGAATGTTTTCAATTAGGACGTTTCCATGGATACCATTAAGCGTGCCAAAATTCATAGCCACAGGAGATTTTACTTGCTTCAATATTGATTAAGAAATTTGAGAACAGTCTCAAGAAGTGTAGGAGGTAGGCGGAGGATAAATTCTGAGGGAAGTATAAAATTTGCTTTCTCTCCCATGGTGAAGGGCTAGTCCAAGTAAAATTCTAGGCAGTCAGCCAAGTCTAACAACAGGATTTCTGTCAAGAGAATGTCCAGAATAAAAGTGAACATGGGTTACTTCTTTTATTCCAGGTGTAGATGTTATTTATCTATTAACGTTTGCTTTTTTATGTGCTGGGTACAAGGCATTTGCAGTGTTAAAAAAAATCACAAAAATTACAACCCTTTGTGTCTATGTAGTTCATAAAGAAAACGTTCTTTTTAAAAAAATTTTTTAAGGTTTATTTATTTTGAGAGAGAGCATGAGCAGGGGAGGGGCAGAGTGAGAGGGAGACATAGAATCTAAAGCAGGCTCCAGGCTCTGAGCTCTCAGC
This sequence comes from Helogale parvula, assembly GCA_004023845.1. NCBI lineage: Eukaryota > Metazoa > Chordata > Mammalia > Carnivora > Herpestidae > Helogale > Helogale parvula. The sequence continues at coordinate 10,109 of PJEM01016837.1, read as the reverse complement.
ACAGAGCCTGATGCGGGGCTCAAACCCATGGGCAAGAACATGACCTGAGCTGAAGTTGGATGCTCAACCGACTGAGCCACCCGGGCGCCTCATAAAGAAAACGTCTAAATGGTGTCTGCATACATCTTAAAATGTGCATCTTAGGTTATTACTCATTTTTGAACACGTATTCTTTTCCTGGGTTCTTAGGTCTCCAAGGGATCTGTGGATAGAATTCAAGGGGACCTTGACCTTGAATGAAGAAGAAAAGTACATCATTATTTGGACTAATAATGGATATTTACCATTTTCATCAATTAATGAATGTGGGCAACAAATCACGGTGTTATTAGCCCCATCTGTGACTGTGTTGGCAGCCTCCTAATGCATCACAGCTGTTGCAGATACCTTGCAATATCATGTATGCTAATCACTCCTTCAGTTATTAGAATTTTGGCTCATTCCTGATACTTAATGCCATGATAAGGGAGCATATACATTTCTGTATCACAATTTTATACTGTATTTTAATAACTACTTCAATATAATTGGCTTCCCTTGTAATTCTGTGTTTACTTTTTGCATTTAAAAACATCATTCCTAAAAGGGATCCATAAGGTTTCACCAGTCTGCCAAAGACTCTGTGGCATAAAAAAAAATACCCTCTTTCCTAATAGAGTGCAGATTAGAAGATATATCACATCTTAATATTCCGACCACAATTTGATAAAGTAGGTTACTAGTTAAGTGCCCTTCTTTGAAAATCTTAAAAAAATTGAAGGTCAAAAGAGAATTCTTTTCTGTTGGCTCTTGTGTGGGTCTTGCAAATTACTTTGCAGGCAACTTTGACTTTCATTTGAGAATTTATCTTCAGGGGATAAGATATTACCACGACAAAGGTTTAAGAAGAAAAGGTTTTCCGGTCTATGATGGGCTGCATTCAGTAGATCACTGGTAATTCCCTGAGATTTGACCCAGATACTGGTGCCTGTCTGTGAAGCCCTGTGCCTTCACAATCCTATACTACCTCTTTAGCATTGGTTTCAACATAAAGAAAAGTAATGCCTGAATGATAACAATTTGTGTCATATGAGCTTTCTATTGCTGCATAAAAAATCACCTAAAAATTTAGCACTTTAAAACACCAAACATTTATGATCTCAGACAGTTTCTGAGACTCAGGAATCCAAAAGTTAAGCTGGTGGTTCTGGCTCATGATCCACTTCTGAGGTTGCAGTCAAGTTGTCATCCAGGCGTCTGTCATCCAAAGGCCTGATTGGAGATGGAAGATCTGCCTCGGTGATGGCTCATTCACATGGCTGTTGGCAGAGGGCCTCGGTTTCTCACATGTGCCTCTTCTTGGGGCTGCTTGAGTGTCTTCATGACATAGCAGATGGCCTCCCCAGAGTGAGGGATCTGAGAGAAACAAACAGCATGACAGAAATCACAGTATCTTTTTTTTTTTTTTTTAAAGTAAGCTCTTTGCCCAATATGGGGCTTGAACCTCCAACCCTGAAATCAGGAATCACATGCTCTACTGATTGAGCCAGCTGGGCCCCTCCCCACCTGCGTTTTTTTTTTTTTAAAGAAGCCACAGTATCTTTTCTGTCCTCCACTCAGGTCACATATCATCACTTCTGCCACATTCAGTTGGTCACACAGACAGCCCTGAAATAATGTGGGAGAGGGCTCTACAAGGGCATCATGAATACTAGGGCATGGCAGTCACTGGAGGGCCATCTGGGAGGCTGGCTACTACATGTGTAGGATCCTTATTTCCCACAGTTGCAAAATTATAAGTTGTATTTCCTTTTTGTATTTTAAAATTCCAAACCAGAATTTCAAACTTTAAAAGACCCAAATCATTCACAACATAAATGGAGGTGAATGGGCAAAATCAAGTATGTACTATAAAAGCTATGCTGCAAATACTTCATTTGGGGAATAAAAAAATTTTTTTATTGTAATTCCAGTTCGTTAACATACAGTGTACGATTAGTTTCAGGTGTACAACATAGTGATTCAACAATTCTATACATCACCCGGTACTTATCATGATGAGTGCACTCCTTTGGGGGATTTGTTTTTTTAACAGGTTGAACTAGGAGAGGCCTCTTGAGTCCTGAGACGTTCAGACTGCTGGTGCTTTCTTTTTTCCTGGAAAATCTCCCTGTACCAAACACTGAATTCTTTATTTCCAAAGCCTTTCCAACTTCTTCTGTATTTAATGCTGACTTGATGTGCTTGAATGACAGCCAAAATATAAGCTAGATTGTAGATGCAAGGACTGGGTGGTTTCTATGGAGATGTCTCACAGAGCCTTTCCTTCTTCATTTATCTCATGCCGGGGAGCACCCCTTCCAGTTAATGTGTGGCGCCCATCAATTCCTGTAGCTCTTGGAAAGGGAATTTGTTGAAAAAAGTTCAGAACAATTCCTGTAGCTCTTGGAAAGGGGATTTGTTGAAAAAAGTTCAGAACTGAGTTTTTCTATCATCTCTAAGGTTGAATTAGGTTTTCCTGAAACTTGAGGATATTAATGGGTCCTCTTCCTTAAGCAGTTTAACTATACTTTTGTTTATTTCATTTGGTTTCAGCTTAGGGGAATAAAAGATAGGCCTTGACTGGGAACAGAGGTATATGGATTTACTGTGTCTAATCGTGCAACCATGAAAAAAAAATGTTTCCACCTCAGGAATCAGCCCATCACTTTTAACCAGTGTTGATTGCATTGGCTTAGAGCTTTTTTTGCTTCCTTTAAGTATTTTCCTTTTTCTTTCAAAACTGTGTTCAGTTGGATGTGACCAATTCTACATGGAGGCTGGCTCACTTACTTTTGATCTTGACTCTTACTGTCCTGATGTCGTGCTTCATTTACACAGTGATGGCTTTCCTTGACTTTATCTATTGACTTGACATCCTATGCATCATATTTTCTTTCTTAGACATAAGAAGATTGAAAAAAATTAAGGATTTGAAGAAAATTTGCAAAAGTGAAGAGAACTGTGAAAGGCAGCTTTAATTATAATTTTCATTGTAGCCAGAATAGGTGGCCACCTGATGGGCAGAACTGCTATCTCATTGTACTCTGCCTGGTGCAGGTGCCCAGGTCGATCAAGGTCAAGCTGGTCACCACTACTACTTTTGATTCCAAGTGTCGCTATGTAGGGGAGATCTTCCCATTATTAATAGAGGTTATAATGACAATGAGATATCGTGTCAAGTTGTTTGCATATGTGCTACATGCTGGTAGAGTAGCTATCTAATATTTGAAAGGTGGGAAGCTGGAGGTTTTTATAATTTTAAGATACCTATCATCAATTTAAGATTTTTTTGAATATCATAAATGCATGGATGGTGCTGTTTTCTGATCCTCAAGTTTTGTGGGCCATCATTTTGGAAAGTGGCCAAGATGAGAATAAAGACTAATTAAGGAAATTCAGGGGTGCCTGGGTTGCTCAGTCTGTTAAGCGTCCGACCTCAGCTCAGGTCATGGTCCCATGGTCTCATGATCTCATGGTTTGGTTTGTAAGTTTGAGCCCCTCATCGGGCTCTCCATTAACAGTGCAGAGCCTGCTTGGGATCCTCTTTCTCCCTCTCTCTCTATCCCTCTCCTGCTTGTGCAGGTGCATTCCCCCCAATAAATAAACCTTGACCCCCAAATAATCATAAAAATTCATTTGAAAGACTGATTGTTACAGTTCATCAGAAGATTTTACGCAGCCTCTATATTGTGTGTTTTTACCGTTGGGGCTCACATTCTTAAGAACTGACTTCTACTTTGGACTTTGTGATGTGTGTCAGCTATGTCGGCTCATGAGCATGTTTCCATCTGTACATCATGTTATAGTGGGACTTGGATAGAATGTAAATCTTATATTGGCCTAAATCTGAGTCTAATCCTCTGCATGGCTTTGGTAGAAAATCGATTTCCTCTGCTGTGTCAAGATTTTTCAGGTCAGTGCTCTTTGGAAGTTTCCCAATTCTCTTAGATTAAAATAGATTTTGTTTCTCTGCTGCATACTGGTATTCTTTAGTAGGACACTAGGATCTAGAAAGTGAGAAAACAGATCCTGATAAAATATCCATGAGTTCTGTTTCAGCTAACTTCTTGACACACTGTACCTTTTAGGAGCCAAGGAGTTTACTGCTTTCAAAAATATCATCTGAGGAGCATTTAAAAGATGGAATCTGTAGGTGAGCCTGTGTGCTTGATTTTAATGATTTTCTCTAAAAGTAAATGGAAAAGAGAGGAGCTCCTCATGCCCCACTCAGTCCATTTCATGAATATGGGCCATTGGACCTGGAAGTAGGGCAACCAGCTTGGACTTTTTCAGTTTTAGCACTGGAAGTCCCACATCCTGGGAGCCCCCTCGGCCTTTGGCCGACCAGGATGGTTGTTATGCTGGCAGTGGAAAGCATGGAGGTGGATGGTCTGGCCCTGATGAGTCCTCTTAGAGATAGTTTAAGGAGCGATTTATTATAGACCTGTAGCATCTTGGTGCCCAATGATGCTAGTGGGTGAGTGATCTTACTTTGATTTGATTGAAAAGCAATGAAATGAAGCAAGATGGAGGTTTTTCTACCTCCTGAACCTGAGAGGAGGTGTTGAGGGGATGGATGCTTTGATAAAAATTTATTACCATTAATTAAAAAATTTTTTTATGTCTTTATTTTGAGAGAGACAGTGAGCAGGGGAGGAGCAGAGAGAGAGGGAGACATAGAATCCGAAGCAGGCTCCAGACTCTGAGCTATAAGCAAAGAGTCTGACGTGGGGCTCGAACCCATGGACTGTGAGATCATTACCTGAGCCAAAGTTGGACACTTAACCAACTAAGCCACCCAGGTGCCCCTATTACCATTAATTTTTATCTTTATCTTTCTCCTGGACAATGAAAGGACCTTTAACTCCACTTATCCCTTCTCTCAACTTATTTATATAAATATATAGGTATTTATATATTTATATATATAAAATAACACAAAATGTATCACAAACTTAAATATAAAACATAAAAGTATAAATTTAAAAAAACATAGAAAGTGTTCAGGCAGGACCTAGGGCTAGACAAAGAATTTTTAGACTTGACACCAAAGGTATCCATTAAAGGAAACAAATGATAAATTAGATTTCATCAAAATTTAGTTTTTACTCTGAGAAAGACTTTTTTATGAAACAAGCTACAGAGTGGAGAAAATATTTGCATATCATATATCTGACAAAGGACTATCTATAATATATAAAGAACTCTCAAAATTCAACACTAAAAAAGCAAACAGTCCAGTTAGAAAATGGGCAGGAGACATGAAGGGACATTTCACTGAAAAGGATAGATATGCAGATGACAAATAAACACAGGAAAAGATGTTCAGCATCATTAGCCATTAGGGAAATGCAAATTAAAGCCACTGTAAGATATCACTACATACCTAGCAGAATGGCTAAAAAAAAAAGTGACATCACCAAATCCTGATGAGGTTATTGAGAAATGAGATCATTCATAGCTTGCTGATGAGAATATACAGTGATATAGCCCCTCTGGAAAAGAGTTTGGCAGTTTCTTAAAAACACTCTACCAGATGACCCAGTAATTGCACTCATGGGCATTTATCCCAGAGAAATGAAGATTTATGTTTACCCCAAAACCTGTGCACAAATGTTTATAGCAGCTTTATTCTTAATAGCCCATAACTGGAAATGACACAGGTGTCCTTCAGTGGGGAAATGGTTAAACATACTGCTACACTCATACTGTGGAATACTACTTTGCAATAAAAGAGAATGAACTGTGGATGCAACAACTTGGATCTCTAGAGAATTATGCTGAGTGGGGGAAAAAAAAAAGCCAGTCCCAAATGGCTACATACTATGTGATCTTATTTATTTTTTATTTTTTTAAGTTTATTTACTTAGCGTGAGCAGGGAAGGGGCAGAGAGAGAGGATCCCAAGCAGGTTCCACGCTGTCAGCACAGAGCCCCTTGTGGACCTCAAACCCACAAACCGTGAGATCATTCCCTGAGCCAGAGTCCAATGCTTAACCGACTGAGCCATCCAGGTGCCCTTCTCCGTATCATTTCTTACAATTGTGTGTGAATCTACAATTATCTCAAAATAGTTTAATTTTTAAAACATTTAAGAAAAAAATACAATAGGATCTACAAAGACCAGAGTCAGAAGAATCAGAAATAATAAATAATAAAAGCACTTTTGTACTTGGTGGCGATCTAAAGTTCTGACCCAGTTTTGTTCTGAAATGGGTCCATGTGAGTCCCTGTATGTAGGTGTATGATTGATTTTTCTCCTCAAGTGCTTTTAATTTAGGAATCTATTTTCTCTATGCCCTTTGTGTGCCTTTTGTCTCTGGTTTTCTTTTAGACACATACTAATTTCTCCATTTCAGTTTCAAGGTCATTTCCAAGCACCGTTAACTTTTATGACCTCATTTTTGTAGAGTGTTCTTACCTAAGGGCCAGAGTATCTGGACACTAGATTAGTTTTTCCTGAGTGATTTTTTTTCCCTCTTTCACTATGTGATGGAGATTTCTGTTTGCTGATATTCGTTCCTTTCTTTTTTGAAGTAGAAACTCCCATTTTGAGCTGGGCACATGACTGTTAAGAGTAAAGGTTGCGCTTGCTCAGATTTCAGTAGCTAGTTGCGGCAGTGCAACCAAGTATGAACCTTCTATTTTGATAGTTCCATTTAATTTGTGGCTCAATTTGCTTTAGCAAGCACTTAGTTAATCGATAAAATCAAGCACTTTATTTTTTATTTTTTGGATTATTAAAAAATTTTTTCTATGTTTCTTGAGACAGACGTAAACAGATTATGAGTCAGGGAGGGGCAGAGAGAGAGAGAGGGAGAGGGAGGGAGGGAGGGGCAGACAGAGGGAGACACAGAATCCGAAGCAGTCTCCAGGCTCCAAGCTGTCAGCACAGAGCCTGATGCGGGGCTTGAATCCATGAACCACAAGATCATGACCTGAGCCAAAGTCGGACGCTCAACTGACTGGGCCACCCAGGCGCCCCCAAATCAAACGCTTTATACAAGAGCTGTGTGTTATGGGTTGAATTGTGTCCCTGCAAAAAGATATGTTGAGGTCCTAACCCCCAGTACCTTCGCATATGGCCTTATTTGGAAATAGGTCTTTGTGGATGTAATCAAGTTAAGATGAAATCATACTGGAACAGGGTGGGCTCCTAAGCCACACAAGGGGAACGCCACGGGAACATGAAGACTGGAGTGATGCATTTATAGGCCAAGGAACTCTTGGGGCTACCAGGCGTTAGGAGAGGCCCAGAGTGGATCTTCCCTCAGAGCTGTCCGAAGGAACTAACCTTGTCGGTACCTTGATTTTGGACTTCCGGCCTCCAGAACTGTGAGACGATAATGACTTTTTATTTTCTTAAGCTGTCTAGTTTGTGGTACTTTGTCACAGCAGCCCTAGGGAAACCAGTATACTGTGTTTTAAAACTTTTTAGAGTATTTAAAAAAAATGGGTTGCGCATGCAGAGTCTTCTTAATCTGAGTCTTGAGACATTTGGACTGATGCTTTCCTTTTCCTGGAAAATCTCACTGTACCAAACATAGACAGTCTTCATTGCTCCAGAACCCTTCCAACTTCCTTTACGTTTTTATTGCTAATTTGATGTGCTTGAATGCCAGCCAGAGAATAAGGTAAATGGTAGATGCAAGGCCTGGGTGGTTTCCATGGAGACTTCTCACAGGAGCCTTTCCTGTCTCAGTTCAGCAGTTGTCAGGGAAACATTGAGTTTCCATTTGTGGGGTCTGCCAACTTAAATGGCTCTTGCCAACTCAAGAGGATATGGTTGAACCTCTTCAAAATCACAATAAAGAAATTCAGAGCAGAGCTTTTTATGTTCTCTTAAGTTATAGTAAGTTTTTCTGTAATTTATGGTTTTTAAAAAAATTTTAATGTTTTTTATTCATTCTTGAGAGAGAGACAGCACAAGCAGGGGACAGTCAGAGAGAGAGAGAGGGGAGGGAGACACAGAACCGGAAGCAGGCTCCAGGCTCTGAGCTAGCTGTCAGCATAGAGCCTGACACGGGGCTCGAACCCACGAACCGTGAGATCATCACCTGAGCCAAAGCGTGATGCTCAACCGACTGAGCCACCCAGGCGCCCCTAGGGGTATCTTAACTAGTCTTCTGCTCGAAGTGATCAAACTACCCATTTGTTCATACGCAGGAAACACTGATTTTGAGCTTTGGGGGAGGAAAGCTGAGGTTCGTAGAAAGAAGGGCCCAAAGCCAGAGAGCTGGTGTCTGATGTCACAAGACTTAAGTTCATGATCTTTAGCATGCCCTCCAGTATGAGAGACCCAGGAGGACTGCCCTCTATGCAGCGATGTACAGACTGTGGAGTTGGCAGACTCAGTACTCTGTATTTATGGCGTCTACTTAGCTATTGTTGGTTCAGGGGCTGGCGTTGGTGCTGGGTTCATGGAAATGGTGGTGAGAGCACAGATTCTGGATATAAGCAGTTGTAATAAATGGAAATCCCTAGGGTTATCACTGTTGTGACAGCTTACCCATTGTGCTGTTTATCAGTCAGGTATGGTAGATTGCAAAGTCCCCCAGTACTATGCATTTAAAAAAAATCAAGATGTGGAGTCTGTGTCTCCATCCTTCGAGTCTTGGCTGGCCTTGTGACTTGGTTTAACCATAGAATACAGTAGAAGTGACCGTTGTGCAAATTTTGAGCCTTGGTCTGAAGAAGCATTTCACCTTCAGTTCTTGCTGCTTGGGAGTTCTGCCACCATGTGGGAAAGCCTAGGCTTACCTGCTGGAGGATGAGAGGCTACATGAAGGAGAATGGAGGCACCCAGTCAACCTGATGGCCGACTGTGGAAGCGTAAGTGAGCCCCACTTGACATCAGCAGAGCCTGGTCCACATCAATATAATTGCCTGGCTGAGCTCAGCCCAAATTACTGGCCGCCAAATTATGAACTTATAAATAAATGTTTTAAGGACTAAAGTTTTGGGGTGGTTTGTTATGCAGCAATAGATAATGGATAGAGCTGAGTTTGGGTGCTCTGGGCCAATCAAGGCCCACTTTTGATCTGTTCTCTATAATACCTAGGAGTCGTGGTAACACAGTCATATTAGTAACAGAAATTGCCTGTGGGTAATTTATGCAGAAAAGGGTTAATTGGGTAGCTCAGTCTTTTCCTAAGAAAGATGGGGGAATGGCTTGAAAAGCGCACAGGGGGCAGCACTGGCAGAACTACAGCCACGATCGTGTCACAGATTTGGTCTAGTGAAGATGCTGGAACTGTAGCTGCTGAATATCGGATGCCTCCAGGCATACCTCACATCACCTGGACCAGACCTAAGGTGGGGGCCCGGCTCCTCTGTCGCCCCTGGAGACTGGCATTGCTCCTGTTTTCAGAAAACAGTGATGTTCAGAAAGCTCTTTCAGCTGCTTTGCATACTTGTTCCTGATTGGAATGCCCTGTGGTGTGTATGGCCAAGCTTAGGTCCTCTGCCCATTCCCTGATTGAGAAGAAATCAGGAAAGTGAGTATTTGACATTTTAAAGTTATTTAGCTTCTATAGTCTTTTGATTTGTTCATTTTAGCGACTCTGACCGGTGTGAGGTAGTATCTCAGTGTGGTTTTGATTTGAATTTCCCTGATGATGAGTGACACTTGGCGAGGGTGTGGAGAGACGGGCACCCTCCTACACTGTTGGTGGCAATGTAAACTGGTGCAGCCGCTCACGAAATCAGTGTGGAGGTTCCTCAAAAAACTATCGATAGAACTCCCCTATGACCCAGTAATAGCACTGCTAGGGATTTACCCAAGGGGTAAAGAAGTGCTGATGCATAGGAGCACATGTACCCCAATGTTCATAGCGGCACTTTCTACAATAGCCAAATCATGGAAAGAGCCTAAATGTCCATCACCTGATGAATGGATCAAGAAGATGTGGTATATATATACAATGGAGTACTATATGGCAATGAGAAAGAATGACATCTGGCCATTTGTAGCAACGTGGATGGACCTCGAGGTGTCATGCTATGTGAAATAAGTCAGGCAGAGAAGGATAGATACCATATGTTTGCATTCATAGGTCTAAGAGGAGAGACCTGGCAGGGGACCATGGG